>QEOW01000451.1:92280-129811 GCA_003123825.1 Juglans hindsii | reverse complement strand
ATATGTATGTATATATATATATAAGCATGGTTACCCTCCAAGGAATTATCTTCTATGCAATGTATTTTAAAGCATCGGTACTATTTAGGCGAGGAATCACCCTTCGCTCCAGTAAGTAAAATCCATAAAATCGTTTTGATTCCAAAGGCACAATTGTAATCACACAAAGCCTCATGACATTAGATATTCATCACAAGGACATACGTCGCCTGATAGTCCAATAGTGGATGAGCTACTCCACCATTGAAATCAGGGAAGTCCCTTCTACATGACCAACATGGTGCACCGGGGAAACGTATACCCAGCCAACCAACTCGAGGACACTAACATGTGATGCGTCGGGGGATTCCACAACCTAACTATTAGGGGAAGCCAAACACATTATCTCTCTACCCAATCATCGCTAGGCATCCTCTTTTCTGTGCGAAACTTATGGCAACATCTCGCAGGACTGGTTCGGGGAACTCCGTTCTGTTCCATGATGATTGACATATGACAAATGTTTCTCTCTCCCTCTCTCAAAGATAATGGTTTCTCACACTGAGATTATAAATTGGTGAAAACAGTAAACACATTCAAGTCTCCGAAAGCAAGGAATAAGTATAAGATAAACATAATGATAGAAACAAGATTTATTCATGACCAAAAAGTGGAAGGTTAGAGAATATGCATATGCCTCTTACATACAACATTCACCCCACATTCCCCAGTGCTATCTTAGAAGTTGACCTACCTTTTAGTGTCGGGGTTGCTATTTCGCTGCGCCACTCCTTCATTGCTTCCTCTGAAGAATCTGGCTCCATAAGATCTTAGGTGTTTAGTATCTCAAAAGTAAGATTTTGTCTCATGTCCAAGTCCCTTATATCGAGCGGGACTGTCAAACGTCCTTCTAACATACTTCAGACTCAAGGTATGCTTGAATAGGAGTCCTTCAGCCTCAGTTGTCATACTGCAAGATGACAGAGACAGATGGTCAAGGCATGGTCCGCACCTCCTTACGACCTACCAACTCCTCAGTCTTTCCTTGAATGAGGGTCTTCCACATGGCATTTGGCCATACCTCTGAGTTCACATGATATGACATGCCGAGTCATAACCCCTTTTGTAGACTCACTCCAGATGTCACCCTTCAGGTGGAGTGTGGGCTTCTACGTATGACACTATCACTCTTCTGAGCATTTTTTGTGTTGTTCCAAAAAGCTCTTATATCTACCCCAGTCTGTCCTTGATTGTTGCTCGCCTTGGGTGGGAAACTCTAGTCTCATTAGTGACACCAACCTCTTCAGTTCCTTATTCTTGCCTTCATAGTCCGTGGCTTTTCTAACTAGCCTACCAGAAGGCGAGAAGCCCATCTCCACCTCACATTGAGATATGTATTGCAGGCCTTCTACAAGGTGCTTGGTCACCCACTTGTTAGACTGGTTGCACTTTGCAGTACTCGCAGCTATTTTCTTCACTAAATCAATGGAGTGTTCTTCATATTTTTTTCCACTCAACTCCATTGATGGTCTGTCCCCTTCTGCTAGCAGGGCCCTCACAATTAGAATCAAGGCATGCTTGGATAATGTGATGATATGAGAATTCTGTAAATAGTAATAAAAAAGTTTTGATATGGTTTATGAATTATAGTGAAATGATTTGAGTTAAGATGTTTTATTGGAGTGTGAGAAATGAGGGAGAAAAAGTTGAAAAAATTATTATAAAGTTAAAAAATTGTTTGAATGTAATTTTTTTAATATCATTTTTTTTCAAAAATTTGAAAAAATTGTATTATTTTTTGTGTTTTGTTTGGAAGTTTAGGAAAGTTATAATGATAATATAAAGTTGACAATTTGAAATTAAAAAGTATTTTGTGTTTGAATGGTATTTGAGAAGGAAATTATGAGAAGTTTTGAGATGAGATATTCTCAACTCATCTTACTTTCCAAACATGTATATTGCAATGGAAAGAATGACATTTAAAAAATGACGAGACAAAATAGTAAGAATTGAGATTCAATGGAAAAGAAACTGAGAATGAAGTGAATGAAAGTTAGAAGAAAAATGAACTTATTTATATTAAAAGAAAACTTATAACCGTTGGAAAAAGACATTTAAAAAAATATATATATATGTCGCTAGAAAAGGAAAAATTTTGAATAACGACCATCTTGACTTTTAGAAAAAGACCAAGTTTTGAAAAATATGGTTGTTAGAAGTTAACGATTTTGAAAAAGATGATAGCTAGGGAAGAAGTTTTGGAAAGTGATGATTGCAAAAGAAAGAATATAAAAACAAATAAAATAATAATATTTTAATTAAAATAATAAAAGTGAATAGCTAAAATAGAGAGTGAGATGTTCACAGTTTAAGTAACCAGATAGCTAAAACAGAAAAATGTGTAAATTTTAGTCAAATTTAACTAAAAGTTTCCCTAGCCGGCTAGAAATCCTCTTTAAGATGAGGTCCAAATTATACATGGCCTATTGTTGGGGCCAAATTTGACATCCGCTCCAACACCAGCTCCGTTATACGAAGTCGTCATCGAGCGAATTCTAGGGTAAGAGTGTTGTAAGTATATTTAAGCTCCGTTTGAATTTTGAACTGAATTAAGATAAGTTGAATTTTTTTATGAATAATAGTGAGTTGAGATGGTGGCACTGAGTTTTGTGGGGCCAGCTAAGATGAGTTTAGATGTATTTGGATGTTAAGATGAGTTTAGATGTATTTATTGGAAATTGAAAAATGTTGTGGATCCCACGTGATAAAGAGGTGTTCAGTTGAAAAAATTTGTGAGTTTCACGTGTAAAGAGATTTTGAGTTGAATGATGTTTAGTAATTTGGGAGTTGTGCGTTTGGATATTAGGATAGGTGTAAAATAGAACCCAACTAAGCTGAGTTGAGCTCATTCAAAGATCCAAACAAAGCTATGATGGAGCTACATGCATGAGTTAGGGCTGTACAAAAAAACGGCCAGCCAACTGGGACCGACTCAGACTAGTCGTCAGAGCTCAGAATCAATCGAAACCAGCAAGGAACCGGTCGGCCGTCGGTGGTAAATTTTCAAAACTGGCGTTGATCGGTTTGGTCCCAGTTTGAACCAGCCAAAAATCGATAAACCAGCCGATGTCATATGCCTTTTATTTTTTCATATATATACTGTTATTAAACGACACCGTTTCACTTATTTAAGTGAAACGGCGTCGTTCTGCTTCTTAAGTTTACAAAAAAAATAAAGGGAATGGCATCATTTGGTATAAGCCAAACGATGTCGTTTCTACTAGGGCTTATTATCCCCCTCCCTCTTCTTCTCTTCTCATTCGAGCCCTCAGCACCCTCAGCGAGTCAGTGCTGTCTAGCCACTCACCAGCTTCGCAGTTTGCATTTTGCCGTCCAACCACTCACCAGCTTCAGCCTTCCTCAGCTCTCAAACGGCAGAGGTGCAGCCTCCACCGCTCCACGTTCCTCGGCAAACAACGCAGCCTCCACTGCTCCAAGCCTCCAACCTTTTTTTAGGTATGATTATGAAATTTGAAGGATGAAAATTTTGAGATTTTGTTTTAATTTTAGTGATGACTGTCGACTGATGAGTCTGATTTTGTTGAAATTTATTTTTTTGATAAGAGCCTAAGAGGTTGTGCTGTTGTGGTATTTGCGTCTAGGATTAGGGATAGTGTTTTCTGGTTTGGGATGGTGAAATAGTGAATCGGTGATAAACATTGATGATTGAACACCATATTGATAATAATTCTCATCAATATTCATAAGATTTAGTCAGTGCATATGCATGACTGTGCATTCACGGGTTTTTAATTTTGATAGATTTTGTACAATCAGTGATTTTTTAAGATGTAATTTGATAAATGTTCATAACTACATAAGACTCAATCAGTGACTCGGTGCATTCACGGGTTTTGTGATTTTGATAGATTTTGAAAAATGCTCATAAGACTCAGAGCCTCAGTTAGCGGAGGTCCTAATTGATTGAAATTTAAAATTATTAGCTGTTGATTGACAGTTTTGTTATAAATTTATTTTGATTCTTAAAATAATTTGTGAGATTTATGAGCGATCCAAAATGTAGATTAGAATCTTAGATTTGTGATGTTTGCCACGTTGCAAACAAGCTGCTGTGCAATTGATAATTGTGTTGATTTTTTTGTTCTTTCTTGGTTTTACATGTTAGATGGATTCTTCGTCAAGTTCAAATGATCTGGATTCGAACTCTCAAATACCAAAACCCCCGACTTCAAGCGCCCCTAGTAGTAGTAATTGTCCACTTCCTAAAAAACAGAAGGGGAAGGATCCGTCAATTGTTTGGGACTATTTTACAAAAGTTTAGGGTTGTTCCGTAGATGATCCTAAGGCCAAGTGTAATTATTGTGGCAAGATATACGCTTGCCACTCGAAGAGGAATGGAATTTCAACCATACAAAACCATCTACCTTCATGTCCCAAAAATTATCATAAATGTGGGCCTTTAGATAAATACCAAACAATATTAGCAGGTGAGGTATCCTTGGAGGGGTTTGGAGAGAGTGATAGTTCTTTAAGAAATCTTGTAACTCATAAATATAGTGAGGAGGCTGTGAGGATGGCGCTTGCGGAGATGGTAATCCTCGATGAATTACCATTTAGAATTGTTAAAGGACAAGGATTTAAGAAGATAGTTTAGTTGTTTGAACCTAGATTTAAAGTGTCATGTTGAGTGACGGTTGCAAGAAATTGTATAAAACTATTTGCATCTGAAAAGGCCAAACTTAAAAAGTTATTTAAAGATGGGGGAATGAGGATTTCATTAACTACCGATACGTGGACATCGGTACAAAATCTTAATTATATGTGCCTAACTACTCATTTCATTGATAGTGATTGAAAATTGTAAAAGAAAATCATTAATTTTTGTTTAATCCCTAATCATCGAGGGGATACCATTGGAAAATATGTTGAATCGTGTCTCCTTCATTGGGGAATTGATAAAATATTTATTGTTACTGTTGATAATGCTAGCTCAAATGATAGTGCAATTGCATATTTGAGGCATTTTTTTACAGAGAATATGTTGGAGGGAAAGTATATGCACATGAGATGTTGTGCTCATATTCTAAACCTTGTCGTGAATGAGGGTCTTAAGGAGTGTGATGATGCTATTACAATGGTTAAAAATGAGGTTAGATATGTGCGCTCCCCCTTCAAGATGAGACAAGAGATGTGCAGAAAATAAGAAAATTGATTGTAAAAAAATGTTGTGCCTTGATGTGCATACCCGATGGAATTCAACTTACTTGATGTTGGAAGCTGCTGAGAAATTTGAGAAGGCTTTTAGGCGAATGGAGAGTAGGGAATATAATTTTCTCTCTTACTTTAAGGATGGAAACATTGAGCCTCCTAGAGCTGACGAGTGGAAGTCAGTGCGAATTTTTGTAAAATTTTTTAAGATATTTTATGATGCCACTTGTCGATTTTCTGAAGTTTTATTTATCACGACAAACACAAATTTTTTGGAGATTTGTATGCTCCAAAGAGAGTTGGTTAGACTGAGTGAGAGTGAGAATACTTGTTTAATGAACATGGCCATAAGCATGGGAATGAAATTTGGTAAGTATTATTGTTCATTGGATAGGATGAATTTGTTGTTGTTAGTTGCAGCTGTCCTTGATCCACGTAGTAAGTTGGGGCTTCTTACTTTCCACCCGAAAAAAATTTATGATGAGAATTGGGCTGAAGATTTGTTGTCGAGGGTGAGACATTTATTATCATCAGACATGTATGCGGAATATAATGCTACTTGCGGTTTTACCTCGAGTAGTAGATAACATGTTCCTCCTCCGACATCTGCACTTCCAAATGATGTTGAAGATAATCATGAGTCACAACTTTTTTATGAGTGGTTGCTAACATCGACTACCTCTAGATCTACAGCTACCAAAATAGAGATAGACCGGTAGTTATCAGATGGTTGTGAGGAATTCAGCCAATCTTCTGACTTGTTGAATTGGTAGAAAGTGAATGAGGTTAACTATCCTATACTTGCAAGGATTGCACGAGACGTGTTAGCCATGCATATTTCCACGGTTGCATCAGAGTCAGCATTTAGTACGTGAGATCGTGTACTTGATCCTTTTCGGAGTTCATTGGCTCCGATAACTGTTGAGGCACTTATTTGTGCTCAAAATTGGTTGCGACATCCATCAATGCCAATTGATATTCGAGACTCTATGGATAATGTTGAGAGCTTTGTGGTGAAATCTAGTAATGTATTTTTCTCATTTAATTTCCAAATTCATTTACTTTTATAACTTAATTTAATTTTTTTTTCATTATCCTAATTTATTAATATTAATTATTTGGTATTTTTCTATATAGAGTTAGGAGCATCGTACATCACAACTATTGATGATTGAAGAGTCGAAGATTGCATTGGTCATATTTGGAATCTTGAAGAATGAAGATTTTCTAGGTTTTAATCAAGAACAGTTGTTATTTGTTGCTTATTTGCTTAAGACAATTTGATTTTGTTTGTAATGTGTATTAAACATCTAGTGGAGTTTTTTTTATTTATCTAGTAATTAGTATATAAGATAATAAGAGTATAAAATGTAAGTAGTATATATGTAGTAGTTATTAGCTACCAATAGTATATACATGACATTAAAATTAAAAAGAAATTGAATATATAAAATTAATTTTAAAATTTTGCAAAAAAAGTCTAAAATGTAGATGATATTGAATAACAAATTGAACCCAAAATATTTTTGTGACAACTATGAGAAATCTTTTTATAGTTACACCCAAAAAAAAAAAAAAAAAAACTGTAGACTCAATTATGAGAATTTTGTTAAAATTAAAAAAAGTAAAATCTCATATAAACAAACGAAAATCTTATTTACGAAGAACTAATCCAATATGATTAAAAAACATGTGGCCTCACTCCCTCTAAAATGGGAGCACAACCAAGTCAAATATAATCGATTTTGTCTCGTTTGGATAGTCAGATGAGATGAGATGAGAAATCTATAATTAGTAGGGAAATAATTTTGGAATAGTAGTGAAATAGTTTAGATTTTGGAAAATGAGACAGAAAAAGATAAATTAAAATATTATTACAATATAATTTTTGTTTTAGGATTTCAAAAGTTGAATTATTTTTTGTGTGTTATATGGAAGTTTACGAAAGTTGTAATAATTAAATAAAAAAGTATGAAAGAGAAATAAAAAAGTATTTGAGTTTGAGTAGTATTTGGATATTGAAATAAGATGAGATGAAATAGGATGAGATGAGACCAGCTATATACAGACGGAACCTTATGGCTTGTTTGGAGAGTGAGATGAAATGAGAATTTTGTGAATAGTAGTAAAATAATTTGTGAGTAGTAGTGAGATAGTTTGAGTTTTGGGAAAGGAGAGAAAAAAATTTGAATAAAAAATATTATAAAGTTAAAATATTGTAATAATATAGTTTTATAATATTATTTCTATTTGAGGATTTGAAAAAATTGAAATTATTTTTTATTTTTTATTTAAAAGTTTGAAAAAGTTGTAATAATTAGTTTAAAAATTTTGTGTTTGAATTATGTTTAGGAATAAGACAGGATCATATGAAATGAGATCATATAAGAATTTTGTGTCTCATCTAAAGCCCCAAACTTGCCGAGATTAGAAACATGAAGACTCAAAGGCAAGGTGAAAAATAATTTCCTTAAATTAGATATCTTGAGGGGGTATTATTGCTAGTATTAACGTTGAAGTAATTATTTATGGCTTCAAAATATGAAAACTCATAATGTGTTTTCCAAAAAGAAAAAAAAAAAAAAAGGAATTACAAATTATAAGACCTTTTGTTGTTCATTCTCTGCTATCTCTTCCGGACATAATTTGGTTTGCGCAACACGTTATGGACTCAAAAATGTTTATATCAATTGCTAAATATATAGAAAACACAGCCCATTAATGGTTAGGGCCCTAACAATGCTACAAGTTGAAAAGATAGCCCATTCAAGAATGGGCAAGCATGGGGTTGGTGTGGTTACTTTGAATATGGGGCATTTTAGTGGGGTCCAACAGTTTGTTTGAAGAAAGAAAAGATTGAGAGACAAAGAAACGCATTGGCGAAGGATGATGGATATTTGGTAACGGGTTTTTGTATGGGAATAGATTTTATCTTGTCTTATTTCTTTTCCAAATATCATTTAAACTAAAGTTTTGAATATCGTTTTGGTAATCGTTTCGACTAAGACATTAGAACGAAATATTTTGATAACGGTACTATTTCGAGATAATCTATATTTAGATAAATTAATTATATATATATAAATTATATTTCAAAATAACAACGATGCAACTCTTAAAAACACATATTTATAAAACTAATTACTACTTCTAAGTTCTCAATTCAACTATTGAAAAAAAAACAATCACCTCTCTTCATCAATAAGCCAATACTCACTCATTGATACCCCTACCCAATTTAAAGTTTTTTGTTGTTGGGGTCCCGTAATGAGTTATTGTAACAGCCTACTAGAAATACACTGGTATAATTTCTATTGACTTTAGGAACTTCGTGAAAACTCCATAAGTTCTTATGAATCGACCAATCGCACAGGTTTTAGTCTATCAACATAGTCAGTGTTATCACTCACTATGGTACTAGAAATATGAATTTAATTATTTGAGGTAGTTAGAAGTGTCAGAATGTGTTTCGATCTACGCCATTAGACTCAGTTGATTATTTAAGATTTTATGGCGCAATAGCACAGTTTCATAGTTCTGGATGAAACTCCTATTCGAAATTGTAAAATTATTTTTAGGAGCACTTCGGGGTTGAATTTCGGTAAACGATTTTCACTATAGGTTAATATGAATATTTAGGATTTTTCAGTACAAAGTTTATTATGCATTTTTTCGGAGTGAATAGTAATCTTGATAAGTGCACTTAGTGCAGTGTTTTCAAAAATCACAATGCGGAATGTCCAAATTACGTTAGAGAAGTTTTATTTGGACATTTTGCAAGATCTTAGTCACATATAGTATATAGTATTAAACACTTGGCACCATGAGGAACCATTAGATAGATTTGTGAATGAAATTAAGGTGTGAGATCATGGCACCTAAGTAAAACTTTGTTTCATCTGATCAACCAAATTGTACCAAATCAAATAGGGTTTCAATCCTAGCAAACCCTAAATGGTTGGAATCCAATTGAAACTCCAAAAGCTTGGTTGAAACCGAAACCGTAAATGCTTTCCCAAATCTTAAAGTTGGCCTCCAAACCTTTTTTAATCCGATTTCTAGCATTGTGTTTAATCACTTAATTAAATCACTTTTACATGCTATTAATCAATGAAAGCTTTGTTATGACATCATTATCCAACATTTTAAACCTTGGAAATTTGATTGGGCCAAGAAAAATTGGATTTGGACTTGATAGCTCCTCAAACCCTAACCAAACCCCATTTAAACTCCAAATTGAAGCCCACTTGGTTGAGGCCCACCAAGGACCATCAATTTGGCTACCTTGGTAAAGCTTCTTAAAGAAGTTTCCTCCCCCACATGGCAGACCATTCACTAACATTAGCTGCACCCAATAATGCCTTGATGTGAAGAAGAAATCCACCCCATCAACCTCCATATCTCATAGCTGCTGCAGACAGTCTTTGCTCCTATCTATTCTCCACTTTATGTTACATAGTTACCTCCAATCAAGGGTCATTCAAGCGCATAAATTCCCCCTCCAGAAGTCTAAAGTTGTGCAAGACACATTTCACTCCCTTTCATCACTTCTTCACCCCATTCTTTGGAAGAAATTCAAAAGAGCTCTCTCAGACAAATTTCGAGGTCTTTTTACGTGGAGATTTTAGACCCTTTGTAAGTATTTTATTATGATACCTCCTACATAAAAGTTGTTCCTCTTTGAGTTTAGTTTCCGTGTATATCTCATTAGTCTCATTTCATGCTCATTTTTTTGGTCAAAAGTATTTTTAACCATAGAAAGGTCATTCTAGGTATAAAACTGGAGAGTATGTTATGTTTTGAAATGTTTGACCAAACTAATGGACATATCTTAATCCGAAAATTTTATGGAGTGTTGTTAGCATGTGTTTATGAATGCTCATTGAGGTTTTGTTGCATGAATAAAGCTTTTTATTATAGATTTCATTAGATCTAAAAATTTGAAAACTAGAAGTGAAAAAACAGTTTTTGTTTTGTGAAAGTTTGAATATTTTGTGGTTTAATCTTATTCCAAAGGTTTTGATATTTTTATGTGATGATACTAAGCCACTTATATACATGTTAGAATATTATTTTGAAGATATTTAGTATTATTTTTAAAGATAGGATTTTTCTATGTAAGAGGATTTCGATTAAGCCTAAGATTTGATGTTTTTGGGTTAGATCTATTTTTTATTGAGGTTTAGGCTTGTGTTTTAAGTTTGATGGTTGGATCTTCTTTAGGACACATTTTTAAACCATGTGATGTTTTATTTTGAAGATCACGTGTCTTTAAGCCATGGAATAAGAGATTGATCAAAGTTAGTTGAGAGAAAAGTTTCTGTTTTGGACTAGGTGTAAAACCAAAAACTCCAAGTGTTGTTTTGTGATTTTTGGTGACTTTGTTTTGATGATTTAAAGCATGTTTGATCTTAGGATGATGTTTTGAATATCTCAGAAGTAAGATTTGATTTTTTAGAATTTTTGGAAATGTTTTCATTAAGGTCAAAACTTGTGATTTAAGGGTTTACTTTTTGTTAAAAAGTTTGGGTCTTCTTACAAAAAGTTTGGGGTTGATAATTAGATTTTTCTTGATGGATATTTTAAGTGTGTTTTTAAACTTAGGATAGGAAGATCGTTTTTACAAAATTTTGGATTGATCATGGATTTTGAAGATTGAAGAAATTGCAACCAAAATCAAAAGAAATGACCTATGAATGTTTCCGCCATAGTGAGTTTTCCATAGTTGGAAACGGTTTTAAATTTGTTACAATCAGTTGCAAGTATGTCACATTACGTATAACATATGTTACATGTATGTCATATCACGTAATATTCACTATCACATGTTACACCATGTTACGAAATGTTGTCTGTTACATAGTATGTCATGTTACAAAATATTATATGTTACATGTTTGGCATATTATGGAATGTTTTATGTTGCATTTATGTCTCAAAATATGTCATGTCTATCTTCTTACGTTCATGTCACATTACGCTACGTCAGGATTTTTGTCTTTTATGTCACGTCACGGTACGAAATGTCATGTATGCCAGTTAAGTTATTCATGTCAATCACGACCTTAAGCGCTATGATAGGGTAATATCCTAGTGGAACTCCTTCATTCACGCTGCAGTGTCTAAATAGGTGTGAAATCTCCTGAATTGACGAAGTATAGTCAACAAGTTGCGAATGGGGCCTAACTAGCTGGTCACCAGATAGCGCCAGGCACTCACATCTGGTATAGATACATGTGTTGTGATGCAGTAATCGTCAGGGACACATGGCTTAAGAGGACCCGTGTAGCACCCATATGGTCACTTTCATTAATTAAATCTATTGAATAAGATTCCAAGTTCAAGTTATGTTTAACGTTATGTTATGTTCAAGTTCACGTTCATGTTATGTATGCTAACATTCATTCTATGTTTCAAATCCATATCATGTTTCAAGTTCACGTTCATGTTAGGTTATGTTCACATTCATGTTATGTCGTGTTCATGCTATGTTTTAAGTTCACGTTTATGTTATGTTATGCTCAGGTTCATGTTATGTTCAAGTTCATGTTCAAATTATGTATGTTCACGTTTATACTATGTTTCAAGTCCATGTTATGTTTCAAGTTCACGTCTATGCTATGTTGCTAATCCATGTTATATTTTAAGTTCACGTACATGCCATGTCACGTCAAGCTAAGTTTCAGTTTCAGTTCAAGTTATGTCATTTATACCATGCTATATGTCAAGTTATGCTATGCTTATTTATGATTTTGATTATGCATTCATGTTTTTACTGCCATGCATGCATTATTAACCTGTGTAGAAGTTTCTTGTTAACTTGCTGAGATTTGTAATCAAATCTCACTGTGGTAGTCCCAACTACCATTCACCCCCGAATGTTATGCGATGTGTCAGGATCAGAGCAAGGAATAGACACTGGCAGACTGGAGGAGGTTGACTAGACATCATAGAAGCAACATGGAGCTTGCAGCCTCCATAGTTAGGTCCTTGGATAGTATTCCGGCATTGTTAGTCGAGTTACGCAAGTTACTCAACGAACTAGCCCAATAGTGTATTTTGACAATGTAATTATGGAGGTAGGTCTCCGTTATTTTGAGATTACAGTCTTCTGAAAACTGTGTTGTAATCGTGGATGTTTATTTTGTCAAGTATGCATAGATTATGTTTTAACTATTCGGGATATTATAAGTTTGGTGCATAGTATTGTTAAAAAAAAATTATTCTGCGAATATTGCATAATGTTAGATGCATGTTAGGAACATTGCATCTTATATATCATGAACGGGAGTAGGTAACCTTGTATTGCATATCCCGATGCTTCAGATGTCTGTCCAATTCCAAACGAAATCTGGGGGTGTCACAGTTCTACACCATTTGATTGATCCCCTCTAGTTTATCTAACCCTCGTGACCCTATCAAGTCATTAAGAAACGAGGATTAAAAGAATTTACGAAAATAGTCTTCAAATATGAGAATTAGAGCGAAAATTACAAAAAAAAAAAACTCATAATTTTTATAGTAATTACAAAAATACCACAACCATGCCCTTGGTTTTCGCATCTTGGACTGAAATATGAATTTCAGCCAATATGCTGAAAACCGTCTGGCATTGACTAAAATGCACCAAAATAGTCGATATTTGACCCGATATGAAACACAGTTCGTCTTCAGAATAGACGAGCTGGTCTTAGGAGATAAACAGCCTCCAATCATAGCAAGACACGTATACTATTTCATAAAAAGTAAAATATACCATTTTTCATCTGATTACACTCATTGCCTTTCACTTTCTCTCTGATTTCACTTTTTAGATTTCACTCATCGTGCACCTTTGCCTCTAAGACCCATGTAGTGAACTTCTTCTCCATCGCCGTTCGTTCCAAAGCTGTCTCCCTCGCCAAGCTCAGTCGCCGCCAAGCTCAGAGCCATCACTTTCGTCCATCGCCCCCCGCCCCCACCCCCCTACTTGCTCCGTCATCGTTGCCCCCCACTATAGTTGTTCCTCCGTTGCCCCACCAAGTCATCGTCCACCAAGCCGTCGCCTACCAAGCTGCTCCTCGATGGTAACTTGTGTAATGAGTGTAATTTGTCTAAGGGTTGCTGTAATTGGCATCATGTAATTTTACTAACCTTTACCATTGAAGGAATTGGTTTACTTATAGTTAGGGTTTATTAGATCTTTTTCATTCACCACATTCAGATTTGAGTAAGTTAGGCTTAGTGAGTTATATCCCTAACTAGAAGACACATGGTTTCTATGTAAGCATGTGTTGGAAACTCACTTGTATATGTAATTATGAACATCCAAATCTTTATCCAATGAGCATTCCATATATTTTGTATTTCGGCTGCTGGAGACTTTTTAACACGTTTTTTCTCATTGGAATGAACCTATGATGCATCAAGTTCACTTCTTCAGATAACCTATAGCTCTAGAAGGCTTGAGATGTCAACTCTTTTATTCTAATTTTCTCAGATATATAGAAACTAATGAATAGGGCTTCTGTGAAGTTTGACCGAAATGCTTCCAATGCTTTAAAAATAAAATAATGAAATTTCAATTCAATCATTAAGTTTGGTGCTGGTTATTTATCTTCATTAAATGATTAAATTTTAGTTTGGTGCTGGCTATTACATTAATGATTTTTTTCATTAATTTGGTGTTGGCTATTACATGTGTACTGTGTACTGATTTGTGCACTGATTTGAAGTGTTTTGTGTATTGATTTGAAGTGATTTGTGCACTATTTTTTGTTTCTTATTTTGTAACATAGGATCATGAATGAAGTTCTGATAGTGATAAAGATGTGAATATAGAATATGGAGTTTGTGTGGATGATGGAGCGAATGTGGAAGATGAAGTCCGTGTGCACGATGGAGTCAATGTGGATGATGGAGTGAATTTGAGACCTTGTTCTAGTAGTGGTCCGAATGAGCCATTCATTGGTATGATATTTGATGACGTAGAAGATGCTCAAGCATTTTACAAGCTGTATGCAAGAAAAAAAAGTTTTCCCATTCGAACCAATCATACTCAATTGTTGAAAGAGGAGAAAAAATTAATTATTGTAGACTACGTTTGCTCATGGGAAGGATTTCAAGGGGAAAGGAGCAAACAAAAAGAACGAATAATTTCGGAACTTCCTGAGACAGATTGGTTGTAAAGCATTGATGGGGATAAAAAAAGAGGGTGAAAAATGGATAGTATGTAAGTTTGTGCTTGAACATAATCACGTGCTACTTATACCAAGAAGTACTAGTTTGCTTCATGGACATAGGATAGTGACACGTGTCCAAAAAAAACCTTATTATGACTTTGAATGAGTCCGATGTACCAACAAGTAAGATAATGTCGGTGTTGAGTAAAGAAGCAAAGGCGATTTTAACGTTGGTTGTGTTTGCAAGGATGTAGAAAATTACTTGGGGGAACAAAAGAAGAAAATTATTTGAAAAAGTAGATGCACAACGATTATATGCCTATTTTTATAATTGACAATGCAAAAAGCTTGGATTTGTGTACTCCATGCAAGTTGATGAGAATGAGTGTATAAGAAGTTATTTTTGGGTAGATGCAAGATCAAGAGCGTCGTACTAATGTTTTGGGGATGTGGTCACATTCGATGCCACATATTTGAAAAATATTTATAAGATGTCATTTATGTCATTTTTTGGAGTTAACCATCATCATCAAACCATAATGTTTGGTTGTGCCTTGTTGGTTAATAAAACAACTAAGTCATATATATGGTTATTGAGAACATTGCAAGAAGCAATACTTGGATGAGCCCCTTTAACTATAATTACTGATGATGACAAGCTTATGGCAAAGTCCATTGGAGTCGTACTCCCAAATACAACTCATAGGTTGTGCTTGTGGCACATTCTGCAAAAATTTCTTGAACATTTGGCTTATGTATTTAACAGATTTCCGGATTTCAAAAAGATTTATGTCATTGTATTCATGATACAATTACAACAACTGATGAGTTTTAGCATGAATGGAGTGTTATATTAGTGAAGTATGAGTTAGGAGATAATACTTGGCTGCAAAATCTTTATAACCGACGAGAAAAGTGGGTTCCGGCTTACTTGAGTTTAACATTTTGTGCCGGCATGTCAACAACTCAAAGAAGTTAAAGCATGAATAAGTTTGTTAAGGATTATGTTCATTCCAATACTATGGGTCAGTGATTTTGTGCATCAATATGAGAAAACATTAGATGCAGATTATTTCAAAGAGAAAGAAAAGGACGTGCAAACAAAATCAACCCGGGCCATATTGAAAACATGTTACAAAATTGAAAAAGAAGCTGTCATAGTCTACACAAGAAAATCTTTTATGATTTTTCAAGATGAGCTTTTCAATAGTCAACGCTACAACTCAACCAAATTTTCCAACGAGGGCGAAAGCCAAGACTTATAGTGTGGTACCTCATGGCAAAGAAATCCCTATCTATTATGTGACCTTGGAGAGTGGAGGAGATAAGGTGACTTGCACTTGCCATATATTTGAGTTTATGAAAATTCTCTGTAGGCATATGATATGTGTACTCGCCAAGAAATCAAATTAGATTGTTTGTCACAATACCATATTCTAGAAAGATGGACTATCAATGCTAAAAGTCAACCTATTATTGACATACCCATTCTCGAAAGGCATGTAACGCCACAAGATGATCTAGCAACGAGAAAAAAACAAGTTGATGATACAATTTTACGTCATTGCGGAACTTGGGACGAAGTCAGCAAAAAAACTCAATCACCTCTCCCTTGCCTTAGATAAGGTCCATAACGAGCTACTTTTAATGGAAGATGATGACGATACTGAAGAATCAAATTGCCCAGTTGGAGGGGAGTCAATCTATGATTCCCTTCCTCAAAGATCCCAGGTTGTCTCCAGTTTTTCACTAACACTATAGGATCCTCCAGGGGTGCCCACGAAAGGGTGTCCAAAGTCTTTGACGGCAAAGAACCCAAAAGAGATGCAACCAACTAAGAAAATACGTTGTAGCATTTGCAAAAATGAGGGACATGCTCAGAACAATTGTCCTTCAGTGAGGTATTGTAGCTTTTGAATATTTTTTATTTTTTGTTTTTTTAATCAAAGCTCTTTACTTATTTTGTTGTATTTGTTGTTGTTTATGTAGGGATATTGGGCATACAGTTGAGGTTGATTACACTAACTTGGATTCTTAATCGAAATTTGCTTATGTATGTGATTAATATTTTTTTTTATATATATACTCTCTAAATGTAATATTATGTTTTATAAATTTAAGTTGTATATGATTATTGATTTTGAAATTAATGTGATAGGAGGGTTGTGAAGATTTTGAAGCTTGTGATTCTTGGGATGACAAAGATCTAAGCTTTTGATGGACTACATCCACCTGAAGCTGTTAATATTTAGCTAGGAAGCAAGGCTTGTGTTATTTTTTATGGCACTATGTTATTTGCAATTTTTTGATGGTATAGACTTACTTTTGATGGCCACTTGAAATGGAAGAAATTGTGATGGCAGGACTATGTTATTTTTTATGGCACTATTTGAAATTGAGATGGCAAGACTATGTTTATTTTTATGGCACTATGTTATTTTTTTATCTTTTGATGGTATAGACTTATTTTTTATGGCCACTTGAAATGGAAGAAATTGTGATGGCAAAATTATGTTATTTTTTATGGCACTATTTGAAATTGAGATGGCAGGACTATGTTATTTTTTATGTTTTGATAGTACAGACCTATTTTTTATGGCCACTTGAAATAGTAGAAATTATTTTGCAAATGAAGAAGATGTTCCAGATATGAAGGATATGTTCAATATGTCCAATGGGAAAAAAAAGAAGTCATGAAAGTGAAATGAATTTGATCGTGGGATGTGGCAACCCAATTTTATGTAGGATATGTCTAACGGGAAATTGTATTGTTTATAAATGTTCCTTGGAATGTGGCAACCAAATTTTTAAGCCATTGAGTTTGCGAGTGTGCGTGAAAAGTGAAATGAGTCATGGAAAAAAAATATTGTAAACTTAGAAGCATACTACTTTATTTTTTAAAAAAGATAAATTAAAAATCATGCAATTGTCGAGCTGGCTAGCTTGAACCTGATTCTCAAGTACTGTTTCATTTTATAATACAAGCCAAACATAACGTTCAACATAAAACAGCTTACATGAGTGGAATCACTACCCGACATACACTAATATGTTTGGGATACATAAGAATTACAGCAAATATTGCAATAAAAAACAATCACAATAGCAAAGTGGCCTGTTCAAACTTGTTTTGTCTTTCCCTCTTAAAGTCCACAAACTTGAACTGCCATGAGAACCCAAACTTGCCATTTGCTGAAAAATCAAGAAGAAAGTAAGTGAAATGAGTTATCTCAAAGACACCTAAGAAAGGCCAAAAAATAAAATAATGAAGATGTTGCGTTGATAAATGTTCCCTCTAAACTGATATCATACATAATAATTTCAATTGTAAGACCAGGTGTGTGAAGCTCCCTCAACAAAAAGGGCAAGTTGAATTAGACAGTAACCATGTATCTATACAATCAATATGAAAAGCATCACTACAAATGGGCTACGTACCTCCTCAACTGATCCTGTTCTAAAAAATTCACAAAGGTTCTTTCATAACCATTATCTCTTTCAGACCAATCACCAGAAATAGACTAAAGCTGTGGAAAAACCATGTTTTGCAACATTTCAATCTAACATATCCATAGAATCATTTGGTGGAATTGAAACCAGTCAATGAGACATTTGATGGGAAACATGGTATTTAATCAACACAAGGTAAGAAACTAACTGGCCTCCATCTCCCAAGAGAACCCTTTTTTTTTCAGGGGCCAAAAACCATTTCTAAAAGCAAAAAGAACTTGATTATGTCCAGTTGTATTAAGATAAGCAAGAACTTAATTACATTCCTTACACACATTCAGACATGGAATCCTTATAACAGCCATTGAAATCTACTTTATTTACAAGTGAGAAATATTGTAAGTAGGTTTTATGTGAAATACATGGCAAAAATACAAGTGAGAAAAAAAAAACCTAGAATTTTGCAAGTAGGTTTTACAAGGAAAAGAAACCTAGAATTTTGCAAGTTTTTTGTGAAATATTACATCAAACACATGTTGCCATAATCAAAACAAGCACAGCTAAGCTTAAAATTCATCACCCAATCACTGCCATAATAAAAACAAGCTCAAAATAATTTTGGATCTGATTGAAATGAAGTTAATGGCAAAGAAATCCCAAAAATCATAGATCTGATGAGAAAATCATACCTGCAAAATATGGGGATCACGAAATAGTCCGTCGATTGGGGTCGCAAAATGAGTCTGTCGATGGGGGTCGCGAAATCAATCCCTCGATGGGACTCCTCAAATCAGTCCGTCGCGGCTCAGCATTCGCTGGGTAAGCTTAGGGTGGAAGAAAAAGGGGGACGGAACAAAGGGTCGAAGACGAAGGAACCGAACGAAGAGGGTCTGTTGTGAAGGAAATCGCTGGGTAGATGGGACTGAGGGGAAGAATACGAATGGGTCTGTTGTTAAGGAAATGGCTCTGGTCGATTACGAAGAAGAAGATGATTTTTCTTTTTGAGCTTTTGATCTTCTGTTAGGTGGGTGCAAGATAGGTAAATTGGATGCCTTACGCGGAGAGTAATTATTGGGGGGCTGTTATGTTGGGGTGAACAGACCGACCGGCTTGAAGGTTAACTCTATGAAACATCTACCTCCCTCGTGCCAGTTATTGTTCAGGCCAGTATGGTACGGTATTCAAGACATTGATTTAAACTCAAATATTTTTAATTTTAAATCTTCTACTTTTCGTCTAATCATTACAATTTTTTCAAACTTCCAAACAAAACACAAAAAAATAATTTAACTGTTCCACATACAAACAAAAAATTAAAAAATAATATTCTAACAATATTTTAACTTTGTAATATTTTTATTCAATTTTTTTTCTCTCATGTTCCAAAACTCCATAAAATATCATAATTCAAATTATTTCACTACTATTAACATATTTAAGACCTCCACATATTGGTTAGACGTGTCACAACGTGCAGAATTGAATTCAATTGGACCTCTCTTTTTATCAAACATATCCTATTGGATTGGCGATGTTTGGTTATGAAAATTTTGGAGAAAGTTTAAGGATATTAAATTATTTTTATAGGAAAATGAGACTTGGTTCCATGAGTTTGCCCACTCAAACTTACTGTTCAGGTATTTTATTTTATTATTTTATTTTTTTAATAATTAAGGAAATAATTATTAGTAAAGTTGTATATTTTATATTTTTAAAAAAAATTAAAATGTTCGAAAGAAAAATACAAAAATAAAAAGTACAATTTGCACTAGTGGTAAATTTGAGGGGATAAACTCATGGAGCTAAGTAACATCACCCTTTTTTATATGGAAAATGGTTAAGAAAGTGATTATTAATAAAATTATGTATTTTCTTCATAATTATTAAGAATGTTAAAAAAATATTGAAAATAAAATGATAGAAAGAATTTTGAAATGCACTAGCTAATGGAACCATCCTTTTAATATTAGGCTTTGAGAAATAAATCAAAAAAGTTAAAAAGTTATTTGGATATGATATTTTGAGTTTTTGCTCCAAAATATATAAAATTTGTATTTATTTTTCTGTTTTTATAATAATTAAATAAAAGTTAAAATAAAAAATAGAATTTTAAAATTATTTAGTTTGATTTAATAATAAGACATTAAAAAAGTAAATAAATACAACAATTTGTGGTACCGCCAACCGCGCCGTCGCCGTTCAGACGACAAAGACTCCCAACAACTAATGGTAGCGTGTAACAGTTTCTTTCCGCTAAATACATCAATCTTAAATATCTCAGTTCTGCCGTCTTGTCGCAGTGCATTTAATATAATAAAGAATCCTACGGATTGTGTGGAAACAGCTCCGCCGTAATTGTTGGCCATTACGAAAGTCAGCTCTTCAAGCATCAACTTGCTGATTGACTTTTTGTTCTGCTAATTGCTATTAGGGCTGGGTTCCGACTCCGACGGAGTCGGAGTGATCGTTTCCGACCTCCGACTCCGACAAGAGTTGGAGCCAAATTGGAGCTCCGACTCTGACTCCGAATTGGAGTCGGAGTCCGACTCCGATCGGAGGTCGGAGCTCGACGTGCGCTCGACGTGGCGCTCGAGCGGAACTCTTTCAGAGAGGTTCGCTCGACTTCCGCTCGACATGTCGCTCGAGCTAACCTCTCTGGAAGAGGTTCGCTCGACTTCCGCTCGACATGTCGATCGAGCTAATGTTCAATACAACGTGTGCTCGACTTGAGCTCGACACCTCGCTCGAGCGAAAGTGTACAGTAAAAAAAATTTCGGAGTCGGAATCGGAGCTTCTTGGAGCTCCGACTCCGATTCCGACTCCGAATAGGTATTCGGAGCTACTCCGAATTCCGACTCCGAATTCCGATGACTCCGACGAAATCGGAGTCGGAGTCGGAGCGGAAGTCGGACGGAGTCGGAATTTTCAGAATTTTGCACACCCCTAATTGCTATAAGGGCTAATGCAACAAATAAATTACTTAAAAAGAGAAATATTTTAATTATAAAAAATTTTTATAAAAATGAATTTATAAATTAATATAATTTGATATAATATATCTATAAAGTTATTTTTATATAAAATAAATCTAACGTATCATATGAATCTATATCAATTTGTGAGTTTATTTTTATAAGATATCTTTGTAACTTTATATAACATCTCTCTTATATAAAATTAAATCTATAGACTAACATAAATTCATATCATACAATCTAAAACTTATGAATTAATTTTTTGAGATGTCTTTATTTAAATCATTTTTCTTTGCCTTCAGCACTTCAATAATTATTATTATTATTATTATAATAGGGGCAATTCAATTATTTAAACGTGTAGTTTGGATGTTATTGTCACAAAAGTCAAAGTTTCTCATCTTCAGCTTTTCATGAGTTGATTGGAATGCGACCTTGTAGCTTTCAATATATATATATATATATATATATATGCATGCGTGTGTATTTCTTATATATTAAAAACAGTTATAGCATACGAATAGTGGTTTTTATTTGAGACTTTTTGTTCCATTTATACCCATGTGTAGTCGGTTGTTATTACGGTTTTGTCCCTCACTCTTGTATTTTACTTTTCGATTGTGCCCTTATGTGAGCAACTGTTCTTTGTTTGGTTCTATTAGTCATTCATGGTATTTTGATGGAAGTTCTATTTAATTGGTAATTTATATCATTTTTATTTATTTACTTTAAAGCTTATTGAATTTAAAAAATTATGGATGGAGGAGAATTTTTCTTTATTGAATAGAATCAACTCTACTCATAGCCTTCTAAGAGTAGGTTGCCTTAGAATTAGACCAATTAGATCATGACGCATGTCCTCAAATAGAAACAAAAGACATATATTTGTTATTCATTGAGTATACTTCTTATTCAAAGTAGAAATGAAGTCATTGTCTATCTTAAAAAATTATGCTTATTAAATTAATGGTTTTAAAATGCATTACTTTCTCATGTTTCTGGATTTTTTTGTTTTGAGTTATCTTAATCATTGAAGTTTAAATGATTCATTATTATGTGATCTCAAAATGCATATCATGATGTGCATATGTTTAGGGAAATAATGATCTATCATATTTATATTATATAAAATCATAGCATATAAGTTGTGATATATTTGAATTTCAAAACTGGTTGATGATTAAATATTTAGATCTCAACTATAATGCTACTAAAAGGGTCAGAAAATGGTCCAAAATCGGGGCCTCTCTCTAAAGGAAAAACTCTCTCCCTTCTTTCTAAACTTTTCTCAACAACACCCTTCGGCTAGAGGGTGTGGGAGCTTTGGCTCCCTCCCCCATCCTCCACTCCCTCCCTCCCCCCCCCCTTCTCCTCTGTCTGATTTTTCTTCCCGCGTAGTGTTTGGTTTTTGTTTTGTATTTTTTCAGGCTAAATAAGGGAGAATTGCCAATCAGAGTCCATCCGACTAACAATAGCCAACACGCACCCAACTTTGGTGTTGCCCAGCCGTCGATCTTCAATTCCACCGAACGTGGTGCCAAACGAAGTGGCGCGTAGCCCTCACGCGTAGGTTGAAGTTTTCGGAGGTGTCGGTGCGTGGCTCCCACGTGCCATTGAGGAGCCCTCTGCCAACACAACGCTCGGTGTTTCTGGGACCTGTGACTCCGGGACTTCCAAGATCGACAGTTGGCTTTCCTAATGCTATACACCACACCACTGTTCCACTTTCATCCCACTATGTAAGATATGGTATATTTATCACCATTGGATGATGAGATTGTAAGAGGATTTCTCCCTTACTCATAAGCTCACTGGGCGCTTAGCTGAGAGTAATAGGCTTCGCCTCGATACCCAACCCCAAGGCCCAAACTTGCCCATGAAGCAAGTCACCTGCAAGGAAAAGTAAACAATAATGATTGATGGGACGGACAGGTCTAATGCCGCTCGACCGCAGCCCGCTCATGGGGACTTGTACAGGGCAGAATGAGAAAGATGGTGAACCTTTGATCTTCTGATATGGGAACATTGACAAACCACCGAAGATACCCGCAAAGTAAAGCAAATTGAGGAATCACGATGCATTTAAATGACTCTAACAAAAGGAACAACAAAAAGGATATGGGCTCCATAGGGGCAGGCACAATCTGTCCCCCCAGACTCTCGGTATAAATAGCAATTTTTAGGTGCGAAAAAGCTATTTGGTCTCTAGACTCTCTCATTATTTACAAACTTCCAAAATACTCTATTGACTTTGGCATCGAAGACTCCCCGGCCCCAAGGCCGCCCTCTCCTAGCGGCTTTCTTCTTCATTTTCACAGGCCATATTTTGAAGACCTGAATTGCTGGAACCTGGCCTAAAAGCGTATGAGACGCCGTGGATGAGAGGCAAGAACATACCCAAGAATGGGTGCCTCTGAGTGGCAACGTGAACGTGGTATGCCCTACGGTGGATGACTGCACCTTACCACCGTCGCCCGTCTATGCCCCAGCTGAAGGTGAAATCTGAGATGAGCAAAGACTCATAAAGGCGGAACCAAACTAGCCGTTGGAGTTCGTTCTCTTAAACTTGAATCAACCAAAAGCCACTGCAAGGATCGATAGCGAGATGACGCCTGAGGCGTAGAGCGCCATGCAACAACTTCTCGTCAAACACCAAGACATATTCGCTTGGAGCCACGAGGACATGCCTAGACTAGCCCCCTGAAGTCATATAAAACAGTCTTAGTGTAGACCCAAAGGTCAAAGGGGTGAGGCAGAAATGCCAAAGTGTCAGCTTAGAAAAGAATGTTGCCATAGCTGAGGAAGTGGATTGCCTTTTAGCCGTCGGATTCATCCGAGAGGCCCACTATCTAGAATGGCTATCCAATGTGGTGCTCGTGAAAAAACTGAGCGACAAATAGAGAATGTGTGTCGAATTCACTGACCTTTACAAAGCCTGCCTAAAGGACGACTTCCCACTTCCCCACATCAGATCGTCGACTCCACGGTGGGCCATCATATACTCAACTTCATGGACGCTTACTCTAGGTATAACTGAATCTGCATGAACCTGGAGGACGAGAAGAAGACCTCATTCATCATTGACCGAGGTCGGTATTGTTACACTGCAATGCCTTTTGGGTTGAAGAACACGGGGGACCACCTACCAGTGACTGGTCAACCGTATGTTCAAAAATCAAGTAGGAAGAAACATGGAGGTTTACGTGGATGACCTGTTGGTTAAGAGTGGGACTCCAGAACAATACTTGAACGATCTAAGGGAGGCTTTTGCAATACTGAGGCAGTACCAGATGAAGTTGAACCCGACATAGTGCACCTTTGGCATCGGATCAGGGAAGCTTCTGGAATTCATGGTATTAGAACGTGGAATCGAAGCCAACCCTAAAAAGGTGGAGTTCATTCTCAACATGGCCCCCTCGAAGCATAAACGAGGTGCAAAGACTGGCTAGGTGAGTGCGACCTCGAGGCTCTCAAGAAGTACCACACAAGCCCCCGCTCCTCAGCAAACCCAAGTGTGGGGAAACACTGACCCTGTATTTGTTGGTCTCCCCCTAGACAATCTCTTAGGCATTAATGCGTGAAGAGGATGGAGTCCAGAGGCCGGTCTACTACACCAGCCAAGCATATTGTGAGGATGAAGCCAAGTACCCCCGCATAGAGTAACTCGCCTTCACGCTGGGGCTAACCACACTCAAGTTGTGCCTGTACTTCCAAGCTCATCCAATAAGGGTCCTCACAAAGATCCCTCTGAAAAAGATCCTACAAAGGCTGAACGCTTCAAGTCAGCTCATGAACTGGGCAGTAAAGCTGAGCGATTTTGACATCGATTATGCACCACATAATACCATCAAGGGCCAGGTGCTGGCGAACTTCATGGCTGAGTTTACTGGTTTCCCAGAAGAAAGTGAATATGCACTTCCCGTGAAGCCCTGGAAAGTTTTCGTGGATGGCTCGTCTTGTTGGGCTGGAGGAGGAGTGGGGGTGCATATCGTTACGTCCGAGGGAGAGGAGTACAATTACGCCATCAGGTTGGCGTTCAAGACCACAAACAACGAGGCAGAGTATAAGGTATTGCTTTCAAGGCTGGCAGTGGTCAGGTCTCTAGGTGCCCAGAAATTGAAGTGCAAGCCAACTTATAAGTGGTGGTCAATCAAGTACGAGGGGAGTTTGCCGTGAGGAGCGAAAAATTAAAAAAAATAGTTGGCACTAGTAGAAATGAGCGCCCTCACTTCAAGTACTTCCAGATTCAGCAAGTGCTGAAGGCGAAAAACTAAAAAGCAAACATGCTGGCACGCGTGGCATCCAGGCAAGAAGTCACCCCCTGCTAGAGCAGACGGTGATACAAACCGTTGAAGTATCCACCGAAGGAATTGAGGTGATGGAGATACAGTCCGAAGCCTTACATTGGAAGAAAGACATCCTCAAGTACTTGGACACCAACGAGGTGCCTGATGACAAGAAAAAAACCAAAAAGATTAGGAACTGAGTGGCACGCTACCCTCTGATCGAGGGAACTCTATACCGAAGGGGTCACTCGACGCCTCTCTTGAGGTGCATCTCCCCTGAAGAAGCCCAGTATGTGTTGGCAGAAATACACGAAGGGATCTGCGGTAGTCACTCAAGAGGGAAGGCGCTAGCAGGAAAGGTGATGAGGGCGAGGTATTACTGGCCCTGCGCCTTGCGAGATACCAAGGAGTACGTGCGGAAATGCCAGAAGTGCCAAGAGTATGCCAAAGTGCCCCACTGCCCACCGAAAGAATTGACGTCAATCACCTCACCTTAGCCCTTCACCTAGTGAGGAATTGACCTAGTTGGCCTACTCCCCCTGGCAAGGGAGGAGTAAAATTTGTGGTAGTAGCTGTGGATTACTTCACCAAGTGGGTTGAGGCCGAAGTCCTAGGAACCATCACGGCGAACAACACCACACGGTTCCTGTGGAAGAACCATCACGGCGAACAACATCACACGGTTCCTGTGGAAGACAGTGGTTTGCAGGTTTAGCATCCTGCGTACTATCATATCGGATAATGGGAGACAGATTGATTCCGATCACTATCGTAACTGGTGTCGGGAGCTGGCAATCAAGTTTCAGTACTCGTCTTCGAGCTACCCCCAATCTAACGGGCAAGTGGAGGCAACCAACAAGACGTTGATGGGAATGCTCAAGAAACGACTTGATGACAGAAAGGGCGCGTGGGCAGATTAACTTCTCGGTGTCCTGTGGGCCTACTGGGTCATAGTAAAGACACCAACAAGGGAAACCCTTTTCACCCTCACTTACGGGCATGGCGATGCTGCCAGTGGAAATCGAGATCCCCACCTATAGAGTTCAGCACTTCGAGTGGGTCCAGTAGCAGATTTCCTGAACAACCTACCTTCCCGCGGACCAAAGAGACAGGTCGAACCAGAGGCCGCCTTGTATCCCCGCGACGGAGAGTGGGACCATCCCCCCGGCTATCCGAATAACTTACCTTGACCTCCGTTAAGATGAAGAGTGAGTTCAGCGCCAGCGTGACCCAAAACTTATCATTTCCTGTGATGTCAACTAGCGGGAGCGGGTTTAGTAGCAAACTGACTGAACAACCTACCTCACGCGGGGAACAAAGGGATAGGTTGAGCCAGAGGCCACCTTGTCCCTCCCGTGACGGAGAACAGCCTAGCTCCGAGGCTTCCCTAAAACCTACCCTGACCCCCATTGCGACGAAGGAGTTGACAAGCCACATCGCTATATGAATTATCTTCTTTGGGGGCAAGTTGGCGATTTAGCTTGAGGCATTCTGACCCCTCCCCGATGGAATGCGAGTAGTCCTCGGCTACTCGAGGATGAAGACTTAGGCTGCATTTGGTTCCTAAACTCAGCTAAGTTAAGCTGAGCTTAGTCTAACTTTAAGCTGAGTCTAACATCGAAACACTCAACTCTCAAATTACTAAACTCATCCCAACTGAAAACCTTCTTACATGTGGAACCTATAACATTTTTTAACTTAAAACATCTTTATACGTCGGACCCACAACCTTTTTCAATTTTTCATAAAAAGTACTAAACTCATCTTAACATCCAAACACACTTTAAACTCAATTTAGATAGGCCCCACATAATTCCCTCCACTACTCAACTCACTATTATTCATAAAGAACTCAATTCAGCTTAACTCAGCTCAACATCCAAACGTAGCCTTAACTTACTCATAAGCGTCAACAGGTGGAAGCGGATCCAGTTACAGACTGTCCAAACAACCTACCTCTCCGCGGACCAAGGAGATGGGTCGAGCCAGAGGCCACCTTGTCTTCCTAAGGCGGAGAGCGGGATCAGCCCCCGACTACCTGAATAAATACCCCAACCTCCGTTACAATGAAGTGTGGGATCAGCGCTAGCCTGACCCAAACTTACTCTTCCCTACAGTGTCAATGGGTGGGAGCGGGTCCAGTAGCAGACTGCTCAAAGGGATGGGTTGAGCCAGATGCCACCTTGTCCCTCCTGCTACGGAGAGTGGGTCCAGCCCCGAGACTACTCGAAAACTTACCCCGACCTCCGTAGCGGCGAATGAGCGAACCAGCCACATTGCTGTCCGAATTACCTCCTAGGGGGCAAAGAGGCGGTTGGGCATGAGGCATTCCGACCCCTCCCCGATGGTGTGCGGGCCGAGCACTTCGACCGCTCGAATGCTACACCAAGAAATGCGAACATCAACAACATGGTAAAAAGTAGCAAGCAAATTACGTTATAGGCCAAAGCGCCCAGGTTTGTGAAGTCTAACTCCTACGAAGCTAAGGATAAAGTTATGATAACTTGCTTATTTTCCAATCAGGAATTCAATATGCAATGTCAACAGGCGGGAGCGGGTCTAGTCTCAAAAGGCCCGAACAACCTACCTCCCCACGGACCAAGGAGATGGGAAAGCAAGAGGCCACCTTGTCTCCCCGAGATGGAAAGTGGGACCAACCCCACGACTACCAGAATAATCTACCCCTGCCCCCATTGTAGCAAAGAGCAACCTAGATGATTTAATTCGACTCCACAATCATAGTGCTACTCAGAGTACATTAGAGGCGGGTTAACAAAACGTTTCCCGGCCTCTTCCCCCTAAGGAAGCAAACAGAGTTTTCCTAACACGACTTAACTCTTTGGGGGGATTTCCATCCCCTCCAAGCCGATGACATCGGACAAGGGCTGAGATATGCTAATGACACTTCTCTCTTTTTTTCAGTTACATATCAAAATAAAACACATCAATGCAAAATGGAAGAATTGAAGGACAGAGTGGGGTAAAGCGCATCCAAGAGATCGATGACAAAAAAAAAAAGGGAAATTGGCTCAAAGAAAAAGTGGACATACATCGGCCTCGCTAACGATATTGCTAAAGCACCAAGAAGATAACTGACTAACAAAGGCAAATGAGGACAATATAAGCAGGAAGCCGTCGGTCGGTGGGGTTGTCAGGGATGGGTTCGACACTGGCGGGGGAAACTGTAAACCTCTGGATGACGAAAATCCCCCCGTCCGATGCGGATCCCACAATTCCCTGCATCGAAACCCCATGGCAGGCCGTGAAAAAATAGACAAAAAAAGGAAACAAAAGGGAGATCCCGAAAGCGAATGGTCACAGAACATAAATTGAAAGCAAAAGGATAATGTTATTGACAACAAGAAGGCGCAAGCTTACAAATGGCAAGTTACAACATAAAGCCACAAGCTTACAAAGGACAAGTTACAACATGAAGCCACAAGCTTACAAAGGACAAGTTATAACATGAAGTGACAAGTTACAACATGAAAACTAAGCTAATAAAGGACAAGTTACAACGTGAAGCGACAAATTATAGCATGAAGCCGCAAGCTTACAAAAGACAAGTTACAACGTGAAGCGGCAACTTATAAGCTTACAATGATATAAAACATAAGTCAACTAGATACAACAGAAAGTCGTGGAGGCACAAGCAAAACGAAGCCTGATTAGATCATATTCCAATAGAAGTGGTAGATAGGGATCTCTATCATTACGACATGCCGATAATGCTAGAAGTTATCTCAAAGAAAATCAACAAGGATGTAATGAGACAGCTAAATCGGTCATATGGTGACAGCAACTGCTAAGACGCTGCCAAGAGTCGCCCACCTATTGTGGAGAGATGCAAGAAACTATTGCAAGAGGTGAAGACAGGTGGGCGAGATGACGATAAGAGGGCAATCTTGGAGCGAGAAGAGACATTGCGTGTTGGAATGTGCAAAAATGAAGGCTGAAAGCAAGGTTGAGCTTTGGAAGAAGAGGTTTGGAGCTGGAACCTCGAACAATAGAGAAGAGCAAGACTCGTCAGAGGAGCCAGTTGAATTGCAGCCCAGGAGAATCAACCATCAGCAGGCTGGATTACGTCTGATAGAGTTAACCTTAAGGAAGCTTGGAATTAGTTCCCTCCTTAGGAGAGCAGCCTGTTCCACAGACACTTTGTCCGGGAGAATCTCCCGCACACTCAGATCCCTTAGATTGCTTTGGGGGATTCTGGAGGATATGAGCCTTCATCCTTTCCAAGCCGTCAGTGCAACCGAAGTGTCAGGCATCCTCGCAGACACCACGGACATACGACAGCTCCTCCCGTAGGGTGATTCCTATAGATTCAGAATTTAAAGAAAGAATCTTAGTTGAGGCCCATTCAGCCCCTTATTCAATTCATCCTGGAAGTACAAAGATGTACCAAGACTTAAAGAAGAGTTTTTGGTGGGAAGGTATGAAAAGAGACATTGCTTTGTTTATTGCAAAATGTTCAACTTGTCGGCAGGTTAAAGATGAACATCAGAGGCCCGCTGGCTATCTTCAACCACTCCCTACTCCCGAGTGGAAATGGGACGACATCGCAATGGACTTTGTAATTTGACTACCAAGGACGCCTAGTGGGAAGAATTCAATCTGGGTTATTATTGATCGGTTGACCAAAAGCGCCCATTTCTTACCTATTTCTAACACTGATACTTTGGAAGTTTGACTCGGTTATATGTCAAGGAAATTGTACGTCTTCATAGAATACCCAAGAGTATAGTGTCAGATAGGGACCCACGATTCACGTCTCACTTCTGAAAAAGTTTGCAAATAGCTTTGGGCACCAAGTTGAAATTCAGTAGTGCTTATCATCCTCAAACCGACGGTCAATCAAAACGCACTATTCAGACCCTTGAGGATATGTTGCGAGCTTGTGTTTTGGATTTCAAGGGAAGCTGAAAAAATCATCTGTCGCTTATAGAGTTTGCTTATAATAACAGTTTTCAAGCGACTATTCAAATGGCTCCTTATGAAGCTCTTTATGGGAGAAAGTGCAGATCTCCCTTGTTTTGGGATGAAGTTGGCGAAGGGAATCTACTTAGACCAGAAATTGTTCAGGAGATGAGGAATCAGGTTAAAGTTATAAGAGACAAGATGGCAGCTGCGCAGAGTCGTCAGAAAAGCTATTCGGACACGAGGAGAAAAGATCTATTATTTGAAGAAGGTGATTGGGTATACCTCAAAGTTTCTCCAATGAAAGGCGTTAAGCGTTTTGGTAAGAAAGGGAAACTTAGCCCGAGGTATGTTGGCCTTTTCAGATTCTGGAGAATGTTGGACCTTTTGCTTACTGTATTGCCTTGCCAGAATATTTTGGAGAGATTCATGATGTTTTCCACATGTCGTCATTGAAGAAGAGCTTTGGACAACAAGAGCCACGTTTCGTTGATCCAGGAAGCATTCAACTCCGGCCTGATCTCACGTATGAAGTTGTGCCAACTCAGATCTTGGACAGAAAAGAGCAACAACTGAGATCCAAGACGATACCTCTAGTTATGGTATCTTGGGGAGATCCTTTGGCTTAGGATTTTTCATGGGAGAGAGAGACAGACATGAGAAAGTTCTACCCTTACTTGTTTGGGTAGTTTTGAATGTTTGTTTTCTTTCTCAAGCTTGTTTTAAGCTTTGTGATGTATCTTGTTTTGGAATCAATAAAGGAACTTGCCAATTTCGAGGACGAAATTTCTTTTAAGGAGGAGGATGTGAGATTCCTAATTTTCATGTGTTTTAATTCCCTAGTATTTATTTAATTATGTTATTTNAACCCATGTTTTGAACCCAACCCATAGGTAATTTTACCCAGCCCGTGTAGTGTTTGGACCAACCCGTGCATCTTGAGCCCAACCCGTGTAGCCTCTCAACCCAGCCCCAGATTTTACTCAAACGGCGCTGTTTTGGTCAAAGAAAACTAGGGCTTCATCACTTCCACTTTGGCGCCGCATGACTTCTTCTTCTGGTTTCTTCTATTTCTTTCTTCTCCCTTCTTGTTCCAGCAGCTGCCGTGAGCCACCTCCACCTTTCTATGGCAGCTCTGTGTCGCTCAGTTGCGGCTCCGAGTACTCGTTGTCCAGCTGCTGCCCACGCCATGCGGCCCTTTAGTCACGCATTTTCAGCTGCTGCCACCACCTCCTTCTTGCTTGGGCTACTCGGTGCCGTGCGACAGTGGATTCCGTGGTGCGCTGTCAGCTGCCGTGCCACACGTCCACGCCTTAGCCTTCCTCTCCTCCATGGCTTGTGCTGCCGTTATTCCCTTTTTCTACCGTACGACACACAGCTCCTCAAACCGCCATTCTTGGTCTATTTATAGTCCACAGTTTTCTTCAAATAAATCTTCGGAAATCCTCATCTTCTCTCTTTCGCTTAAGAATTTCGTATCTCTTGGTATTTTGAGATTTGTTCTATATTTTTGTTGGTGAATCCGAGAGGTTGTGTTGTGTTTGTAGTGATTTTTCCTTGGCTGTTGGACCATCCCCGTGAGTCACCCATGTAGTTTAACTTGTAATCTTACCCAAATCTGTGAGTTGAAAGCCTTTTTGGCATTGCTCTGCTGTGAGCTCCGCCATGCGCCGCCACCTTGAGCAACGCCCCTTTCGCTTCATCTTCCAGATTTTTTTTCCATTTTCGTGTGTATGTAATTTCCATCGCGACTCGAGTGATTTAATTTGATATTATAACTGTTATTTATTTGATCTGTTGGTTTAATTGGAAATTGGGCCTTGGGTCGTTGAAGTGCTGGGTTGTAATTGTTAATTCGAGTTGTTGGAATTGGGCCTTGAGCCGGATTGGAGGACGGGATTACGCGTGTAGTTATAAACTGTATTTTTGTAATTATTGTGAAATTGTAAATGAGATATTTAAATGTATTCCAATAAACTGTTGTAATGCATAATTATCGTCTCTAATAAATTGTGCTGTGATGTCACGTTGTCTGTTTGGAATTGTGACTAAATATGTGGGTGCGTGTGTATCACGACCCCAAGCCGAGATGTGGCATTATCTCGGTGGAGCTCCTCTGGTTACTCGGGAGCGTAACAGACTGACGTGACGTCCCCTGAGTTGTCGCAGGGCAACGACGAGAACGGACGAGACAGTAACGCTCTCGTACCGATTCCGTAACCTTTTGGCTGGCGAGGTTAGAGGATGCTTGGCCATGTACGCGCTGGGCGTGGAACTGGGCATCGCTCGTTACGAAGTCTCATTCATGGACGTTACCCGTGATGTGACGATGAGAGCCAGGGTGTGCGGACGGTCCATAGGGGAGACCGTGGTGCATGCGTAATTTTGTAATAATTATGATCGGGACCAAAAATGGGATTTTTAGTGTAAGTATTAAAAGTGTATTTTTGGAAAAAATGAATATGGGTTGTTATTCTGCATATTTGTCCGTATGGGGACGAGTGTATTTATTAATATGTTTTAAATCTCTTGGATGTTGTTTTGATTAATTACTTTCTGAGATGTCATAATCTCATTGTGGTATTTTACCATACGGTTCCATCTTATGGTGCCGTAGAGTCTGACGCAGAGCCCGAGTATGAACCCAAGAGATCAGCTCCGCCGGAGGTCTAAGTTGCTAAGATATTGTTCAGCGTTATGGGATTTGTTTCCCTTATGTTATTTTCTGTCTTTAATTTATCTGTCGGATGACTGTATAATTCTTGTAAAGTTACTTTACCGTTTTTGAACAAATTCTGGTACTTACTAAAGAAAGACTTTTTTATTTCTCCACTGCGAATATTATTTTGTACACTTATTGCATATTGTACACACTTTGAGTACTGGACGTTGGGGTGCGTTATCCATGAGGTCAACATCCCGGTGTCACGAACTCCACGAAAATAACACGTGGGGGTCGAGGGCACCACAACTCCCACCCCGTGCCGGACATAAAGAAGAATAGTCGACCCTACCCCCTCGTTGTGGTATACTAGGATTCCAGCCGAACCAACGCCTGGACCGGTTTGAAGCTGTAAGTGTTACAACCTCGCCTCAAAAGGTTGTGGGTGAGGAAGAACTCACGAGCCACGAGATCTGGGTAGTCAACCCCTACCTCCTCCAACGCGCGATACCAAATAACGCAGCACGACCCAAAGATCCTCCATGCGCTAGGGGGAGCTGAGCAGGCGCCAATTGGAAATGATCCAGCACTTTTCTCACTGGATGGCAGAAAGGCAATTTGAGGCCATTAGAGAACATGGCAGCATACACTACCACTTTGGAGGCAAAGTCCTCCGAATCTCTTGCCCCTTCGGTAGGGGGAGGCACCTCGAGTTCCATAGTCTGAGGAATCATGTAGGTCTCCCTCAATGACTCTAACTCGATGGAAGTCACCTCTGAACGCCACGAGAAGCCAGCAAACTCCTTTGGAATGGTGTCTCCTTCGCGTCTGCGGCACTGGCAAAGTCGGAAGATCTAACCAGTCCGGAAGGGCGCAAAGATTTCATGGGGGCCATTAGCAACCAAGGAGAAAGAAAAGGAATCAGAAAGAACAATGCAAGAAGAAGTGCTTGAAACAAGAATGGGAGCACAAGATATTCAGCAGAAGAGATAATAGACAAACTAACTCGTTGCTGAGAAAAAAAGGAACCTTATATAGGCAAGATCAATAGTTGACATCCCGAGGAAGTAGGAACCCACGCGCCCCACGGAGTACCAGAATCCCACGATTGTTGCAAATCTAGTAAAGCGTATCCAGTGATGCGACGTGGGAAAGAAGTAACTGCATAACGAGAATAATGACGAAGGGACTGGAGGGGCGCCACGTAATGCGGATGAGAACAGTCAAAGTACTGCCATACAAGCTCAAGGAAAACTGTTCTAGATATTGTGTAAAGACGAAAAGGCCACTCGGATACGGCTGGAAAGCAGAAGTGTGACACGTGAGCACTGAGAAATGCACAACCCCTGTCTAGGGAAAGAAAAGGCTGCATAGCCACAGTTGCAAAAGTAGATTAATCAATGAAGGAAAGGCAGAATTTTCATCAGACCCATCCGATAGGAATTGACGGGGTAAATATAAGGGGATTTCCCCTCACTCATAAGCCAACTGGGCGTTCAGCCGAGAGTAATGGGCTTCGTCCTAATACTCGGCCCCAAGGCCCAAACTTGCCCATGAAGCAAGTCGACTGCAAGGAAAAGTAAACAATAATGGTTGATGAGACGGACAGGCTTGATGCCGCTCGGCCACACTCTGCTTATGGGGACTTGTACAAGGTAGAACGAGAAAGACAGAAAACCTTTGATCTTCTGATATGGGAACATCGACGGACCACCGATGACACGAGCAGAGTAAATAAATGTAGTATGTTTGCATATAGGGAAAACCAAAGAAAATAATAAATTTATTATTTTTTTGTAGTTTTATTTTAAATGAATGATAATGATGTAAAATTAAAATTATTTTTAATAAAGTGAAACAATTATATTTATTTGTTATAAAATGAATTATAAATACAAGAGAAATGAATATATATTTATACATATGCACTACAACACAATTGCTTTTTAGTGACGGTTAGGAAATTGTGACAGTCCCTAGACCGTCACTAAAAGGCATTTTCTGTGACAGTTTCTGGAAACCGTCACTAAAGATAGAATGAGATTTTTTTACGTTCCAACGTATGGGAAATATGCGTTCGAACGTTACATATACGTTCGAACATTATGTCTGTTTACGTTTGAACGTAAAATGTTTTGGCGCAACCGTTCGAATGTTATTAATTTTACGTTCGAACGTAAAATGTTTGCACCAATGTTCGAACGTTAAGTAATAACATTCGAACGTTCATTGTAAATTTAAATTAAATGACTTTAATTTAAAAATTATGTGGTTTTTATTGTGCATAATTTGTGAACAAGTCTAAAAAATTGAATTGTATATATTTATATATACACACTTTGTAATATATAAATATATATTATTGATTTATATATATTTGAAATGCAGTGATTTAGTATTAAAGTTGAAAAATATAACATCAAAGAAGATTAAAAATTGAAATTAAAAAACGATAGAAATATTCAATAATATTTTTCGTTACAAATATTAAAAATAAAATACAAAATTTGATATTAACAGTCAGATGATAACGTTATCCGCAAAAGTCGAACTCCGTACCTCCTCAGTCAAGGTATCAACCTTGTCGTTGAGGATAGTTACACGATGGGTGAGTTCGGCAACAGACGCCGATATAGCCTCGAGCGATCGATCGATCTTATGATCGATATGCGCAGTCAGCTGTGAGATGACCGCATCAACCCAAGCAGGCCGCACATCTCCTGCAGATGTACTCGGCGTATGCTGACTACTACTCCCGACATGACCTGGCTCAGGCTGCGTCGGAGGAACTAGATCCTCTACAGGGGGTGGCTGACGTCCCCTCGCCTGTCCAATGCTACGTCGATGCGTGGTCATGTCGAGGGGGCTCATCTGATCTTTGACCCGGTCCTCTGGCTGGGTCGGCACTCCCCGTGCAAGTAATAGTCGGCTGATGAGGACACCATATGGGAGATTATCCGTGGAGACGATGCTCGCCTCGTAACGGATCCTCTGAAAGATGTGCAATGGCAAATCTATAGGATCTCCACGTGCCACTCGTATCAAAAATTGTGCCCGAAGCCGACTAAATGTGGTTTTATGAGCCACAGGATCGACATTTGTTGCAACAATAAGGTGCAACATGCGGAAGAAATGCAGCAGATGGTTCTGGTTGAAGGCGTTCTTCCGCTCGATCTGCATGCGATCCCTCCCGGTGAGGATGTAGAAATCCTCGTCTCGGTCATCATCCCGAGCCTCGACGCCAGTATCCTCAGCCTCTGACTGGCCTGCATCTCTGGCTGATGCTGGCTCACATCCCCGACCAGTAGATGATGTAGAAGTGCCTACATCCTCACGGGGTGTCGAGTGTGCAAATGTCTCCACTCCTCGACGAATCCCAAGGTGCTCGCCGATGACATCTGCTGATACCTCAATGGAAACACCGCGTACAGTCACGGTGTGAGAGGATGCATCCTGAGGCATGTCACACATCCCCATATAGAATTCTTGAACCATTGAGGGGTATACCTTCCCCCTCAATGTGCAGATATTTCCCCAGCCTCTACTGAGGAAAACATCTCTCAGGTTCGTCTGCTGCCAACAGAGTTCGTCGAACTCATTAATTAAGATCTCTCGCTCTACCATAACAGTACGAGCTCCAATACGGGCAGTGTCCGACGTGGCTCCTTCCCTCCCTCGTTTCCTAGTATGCAGTGGAAGAGCCATATCCTGAAAATAGAAAAGGAAAAAAAAAATTATTTACAATAATGCATTTTTTTGTATTAATTCTAAGATGCTCTGCCGTAACGTTCGAACGTTTTATCTATAACGTTCGAACGTAAAGATAAAACGTTCGGATGTTTATTTATACATTCGCACGTAAAATAATGTCAATATATTTACATTCGAACGTAAAACAAATACGTTCGAATGTAACAATGTACGTTCGAACATAAGCAGTAAATAAATATTGGCTGACGTACGTTCGGACGTTAAAACAAATACGTTCGAACGTATTTGTTTTACGTGTGAACATAAATATGGACGTCCGAACGTCAAAGCATGAATAATGTAGAAAATCATTACGTTCGGATGTTATAATCAAACGTTCGAACGTGGAAGCCGTAACGGCTGTGTAATTTAAACGTCGTACGTTCGAACGTCTTGGTGAAACGTTCGAACGTTTCGACGCAGAATGGCTTAGTCGACTCAGCCATTATTGAAATCTCAAAAATTTCTCTACACGGTTCTAAATACCGAAATGTCACCGTGAAAATGAAGTATACACTTCAAGAAACATTTCTACGGTGACTATTCGGCAAATGACTAGCCGTGGTGGCCGGAAAATGAAATTGAAAATCCGGCATCACTTATCCGGTTTAACACAAAACTCAATCCAAATTTCAAAAAAATACATGTTACTTGAATAAAAGATGAATGCCTACCTTTAGTGACGGTTGTGGNTCTAAGGTGACTATTCGGCCAATGACTAGCCATGGTGGCCGGAAAATGACAACGAATATCCGGCAACCACTTATCCGGTTTTAAATAAAACTCAATCCAAATCTCAATAAAATACATGTTACTTGAACAAAAGATGAATGCCTACCTTTAGTGACGGTTGTGGTGGAGTTGACAGCGGCGGTGAAGGAGGCGTGGCGGCGTGCAACGGAGTAGACGATTCGTATTGGAAATGTCGTTCCGACGTTCAGTTTTGGCCTTATATACACAGAACGTTCGAACGTACTTATTATTACGTTCGAACGTTTTTCAATTTAATATTAGATTATAAATGTTTATGTTATATATTAGGATGTTATATAATATTATTGACAATTAGATTATTGGTTTTTTTGTGAGTGCTTGTTATATTTCTAAAGTTTAGCAATA
>QEOW01000451.1:53715-87256 GCA_003123825.1 Juglans hindsii | reverse complement strand
TGAGTGGCTAAAATTTTCTCAGAAGTTGTGTTTCATGGGTCATCGACGTTATTTACCAGCAAATCATGCATGGAGAAGAGAATGTGCCAAGTTTGATGGGAGAGTAGAGGATAGGATTGCACCAAAAGAGTTGTCTGGCGAAGAGATAGTGGAACAACTGCAACATGTTAGAGCGAACAATTTTGGCAAAGGTCGGGGAAAGAACAAGAGAAAACGAGTCGTACCAAAATTGAATTGGACAAAGCGTAGTATTTTTTTCTACTTGCCGTATTGGTCGTCATGCAAGTTGCGACATAGTTTGGATGTAATGCACATAGAGAAGAATATTTGTGATAATATACTGGGCACATTGATGAGTATTAACAAAAAGATGAAAGACACGATCAAGACGAGAAAAGATCTTGAGAGAATGAGAATTAAACATAATCTGCATTTGCGGGTGGAAGGCAACAGGGTGGTCATGCCGCATGCATGTTTTACGATGACGAGGGAGGAGAGGATGGATTTCTGCAAATGGTTGCAAGGTGTGAAGTTGCCAGATGGTTATGCTTCAAATATTGGTAGATGCGTGAGTCCTGATGATTGGAAAATCAATGGATTGAAAAGTCATGATTGTCACGTATTTTTGCAGAAGTTATTACCTGTGGGAATTCGTGGGAAGCTTACATCTAATGTACGTGTGGCCATATCTGAACTGTGTATGTTTTTCAAGGATTTGTGCGCTCGGGTAGTAAATCGAGATGTGTTGTCGAAATTGGAAGAAGACATTGCTACCATACTATGTAAATTCGAGCAGATCTTGCCACCATCATTTTTTGATGTCATGGTCCATTTAGCAATACATTTACCGCGAGAGGTACTTCTGGGTGGACCGGTGCAGTTCTGTTGGATGTATCCAGTTTAAAGATATTTGGGTCGATTGAAGCGCACTGTTGGGAATAAAGCCAAAGCTAAGGGTTCAATAGCAGAGGCCTATATACACGATGAATGGTTAACATTTTGCTCTCTATATCTTCGTGGTGTTGAGACACGATTTAATCGTCAAGAGCGAAATGCTGATCTTGCTACTCCGCCTCCTCGTGAGCTATCAGTGTTTTCCCAGAATGTACGACCCTTGGGTGCACAAACAGGTTACGATTTAATTGATGGAGAGTTGGGTAAAGTTCGGTGGTATGTGCTAAATAACTGCCGAGAGATTGATGATTATCTTAGGTATGTCATTTCATTTCTTTGAATAATTATAGTTTTCTTTAAATTAATTAGAATTGTTGTGCTCAAAATATACTTCTTTTGCAACATGTTATAACAGTGACCACATGGACAAACTTAGGACGGAAGGCGTAGAAAATATAGAGGCAAGACACGAGGAAGAATTTCCCGGATGGTTTGAAGAACGTGTATGAACTAAAATTATATATATGTTATATTGTGAAATTTTTAACTCTGGATAATGAAATAATAAATATATACTATTTCAATTTATAGATTTTGGAACAACGTGCTCGTGATCCCGGATCAATTTCTTCTGAATTGTATGCATTGGCCCGTGGTCCCTCAAATAGAGCACTTCGATATACTGCATGCACGGTTCGAGGTTATAGATTCCATACTTTGGACCGTGAACGTAATAGAAAGACTCAAAATTGTGGTGTGTTGGTCGAGGGGAGTCATGGAACAGATGATATTGACTATTATGGTGTCATACGTGATATTATCGGATTGAAATATCTGGGTGGGTCTGTAACATATGTCTTTAAATGTGATTGGTGGGATCTAGGCGGTGGTCGGGTTTCGATACATAGGGATAATCACTTTACGAGTGTCAATACTGCATCTAAATGGTACGAAGATGATCCATTCGTATTGGCTTGTCAAGCTACCCAAGTCTATTACTTGATTGATCCAATGAAAAGTGCTGATGAAGATAGTGGGGAGATAACTTGGCGAGTCGTACAAAAATTTGTTCCTCGAAATATATATGAAGCAGGAACGGGTGCAGATTACGAGAATAGTGGAGATGAAGATGACACTCCGATTGTTGAGGCATACCAGGAAGATGGAGAGGGTATTAACTTGTTTGTTGACCTCGGTGCACTCGAGTTGCTCCCCTTGTGTAGAGATGATGTCCCACCCGTACATCTCGACCCGTCTGTATTAAATGATCATTCAATTCAAGTCAGTGAGGAGGAAGAAGAAGAAGACGAGTCAGAAGATGAAGACGAATCAGAATCCGGGCAGGAGGTGGATAAAGATGATGAAGAAGAGGTGCATGATGATGATGAAGATGTTATTGATGGAGATTCTGAAACAAGCATGGAAAATTCATCTGAAGAATAAAAGTACTAAATATTTTATTCATATAGGTGACTATAAAATATCTTGAATTTTCATAATTTCTTCTAATTAATTTTCTTTGATATAATTAATTATTTTCAAGAATGCCGCCAAAACGACAACGAAGAAATGTGCCTCCGCCAAGTCCAAGTCCTGAACCCATTGAGGACTTCCCACTCGAGGAATCCGTTCCTGAAGATCAAGCTAACACAGAAGAGAACAACAGCCAGTCGACACCTACCAGTAAGGAAATATTGTCGTTGATAATTATATATATAGTTAATACTTTTTTCTCAATAACTATATAATTATAATTATAGTATATCTATTATCATGTAGTTGATGCATCTGCACGTCGCGGTCGTGGCTATACACGTGGAATCTCTCTTGAAAAAAATAGAAGGCATGGTAAACTGAAGATCACAATTCCTGATAATTCCACTGGAGGAGTGGATGATAGTGCAGCAGCGCTTTCCTCCTATATTGGCACATTAGTTCGAGCTTATGCTCCATTTTATGTGCGCTCATGGCGAGATGTTCCGAATGAGATTAAGGAGCACATTCGAAGTCGTGTGCTGGTGAGTTTACTTTTCAGTACATTTTTTTCACCTAGATTAATATATTATATTTTTTACCTGATTCCCTTATTAGGATGAATTCGACCTCGACTTTGGCCGTAGCGAGGATTTGAGAACCGTGAATGAGTTGATGGCTACACTATTCCGACGTCACAAAGGACGATGTCATGACCACTTCAAGAAGTTTGAGACGTTGGAAGAGGCTGCGCAGTCTCCTTTTCAGCAGATGAAGTTAGATGATTGGAGAAAGTGTTGTGATCTTTTCGCATCTCCAGATTATCAGGTATTTTACATTTATATCTTTTAATTATTTACATTCATATTCGTTTTATATATTATATGTATACATATTACAATTAACATTTTTAATATATTTTGTAGCACTTGAGTTCTACAAATGCACAGAATAGATCCGTTCTGACTGTCCACCATCGTGCCGGTTCAAGGTCATTCCACCGTCTTGCTGAAAAAATGGTAATTAAAAAATTATAGAATTCATTTATTTTCCTGATATTATTTCTGATAAGTACTAATATTATCTTTTTAAAATTGCTAATATTCTCGCTTTGTTAGAAACGTGATGATCCTGAAAACTTTTCCCTCATTCATGTCTATGCTGCTGCTCACACTAATGAGCATAGTGAGTGGATGGATCCTGTCGCTGCAGATAATTATGTAAGCAGTGTTAATTTTGTTAAATAAATTATTTATATAATATTTTAATAGTTTATTTCTTATTTCTATTTCTTTTAATACGTTACTAATTATTTACGATCATTACCTTTTAAATTGCAGAGCAAAATGTTGGAGATGCAGTCGGCTTCTGAGGAATCCTCTCCTAGTGACATAGACATATTCACGCAAGTGCTCGGGCCGCAGTCTAGTATGGCAAGAGGTTTGGGACGATCTATCAAGCATAAATGTTCATCCTCCTCAACCTCATCGGCTTCACAAATTAATAATCTTACGGCAGATTTAGAAGCTGCACGGCGTGAGAATGAGTATATGAGGTCGAGACAACAAGAGTTAGAGTCTCTCTTAGAACGACAGTCTCATTTAGAGACGCGTTTGCAGGACCAACAGAGAGACCAGGAGGAAAGAATACGCAATGAAGTGCAAGAGCAAGTGCAACGGGAGATGATGGTGCAAATGGAACGTGTTATGTCGTTGCAACAGAATCCCCGTGGGCGAGGGAAAAAGAAGAAATAAATTTTATCAATATTTCTGACTAGTTTTAATATCTAATTTTGTACTTTTATAAGACATTGTTACTTGTTAATTGGGTATGTAATATGATACAATTGGTATTATGTTTTTAAATTTTATGAAATTAGTATTTCTGATCTGTACGTTCGAATGTAAATAAAAATCGTTCGAACGTTGGTTCACACTGTAACAAACGTTCGAACGTAAATACAATTGAATCGTTCGAACGTTAAACTATACGTTCGAACGTACTCACGCTAAAACGAACAAACCGTTCGAACGGTAAAGCGACTAACGTTCGAACAAAGAACTTGCATTCGGACGCTCCTTCGTTTACATTCGAAATAACGTCCGAACATTAAACGCGCTACGTTTGAACATTTACGTTTACGTTCGAACAAATATTCGAACGTTTAATGTAATTAACGTTCGGACGCATTAACATTCGAACGTAAATTTTATACGTTCGAACACGATATCCAACGAACGTCAACTTCTCTCATTCGAACGCCAATCGGTCGGGTATAACGTCCGAACGTTTGATTTTACGTCCGAACGTGATTTTCTGTGACAGTTCATAACCGTCACAAAAAAGGAACGTTCGAATGTTGTACCGAACGGAACACTTCCAACCGTCACTAAAAATATTTTTTGTGACGGTTGAACAGTAAACCGTCACCAAATGTTTTCTGTGACGCACTTTAGGTGACGGTCATGGTGACGGTTTCAAACCGTCACCAAATATGTTTAGTGACGGTTTGCCATTTTTTTGTGACAGTTTTCTCTGTCACAAAACACACATTCTGTTGTAGTGATGAGTAATGCTAGATACAGTTATGGGTTGTGCAAGTGCCGTTCACTAATTTTAAAAAATAGTAGGGCCATCATGAAAAATAAATTTTTTTCATGAGTCTTATATTTATTTATTTTTTTTAAAAAAGAGTAATTACAAATATTATATATATAAATGGAAAATGCTGCATCCACCGAGGATTCAGCATGAGAAAAGTTATCAATTATTTTTTATTTTGTACATAAATATTAAGTAAGTATTTTTAAATGAGTTTATAAATTTTTTCTTTCTTAAAATAATGTTTAAAGGGATTTAAAAAATGCTTAAAAAATACAAAATAAAAAAGTATAATTTGCACTTAGGGTGGGAATCATCGGGAGCTAGGTGGCTCTAGCATGATATGTATATATATATAATATTTAGAAAATTCTAATTATGATTCTTTACATCAGATATTAATATGTGATTTGTCATTTTTTTCATTCTATTTAAATATATAAATGTTGATATGTAAATAGGTATGTCTAAATATAAAGATAAAAATAAAAAATCACATATTATTATGTAATGTAAAGATAATATGTAACATTATATAATATATATATAAATCGCTGGGAGTAGGTCTGCTAACCAGAGTTTAGTCAAACAAATATATAAAGCAGTAATGTTCTAACGCTGCCGATGTTGACAGATTTAATTATTAGCTAATCTCAAGGAATAGCTGTCATCACCTATTATAATTTATGCCGTCATTTTCTTACATAATTATTCAAAAGCATTGAACAGAAATGTGTATCATGACTTGTTAAACGTTATAATTAGTAGTTTAATTAGATTAATGATTCGTTTCACCCAATTTATCTGAGTAACGTACGTTACATGTTCACCCAAACGGGAAGAAAGTGAGAAAAATAAAACATGGAAAACTAGCCATGTCGTGGGTCAAAAAAATAATTATATATATATATATATATATATATATATATATAATGATCGTAATTTTGATTTGGCCCATGATCATTCGCAATTACCTACAATTCAAGACTTTTTAGATAAGTATTCTGCGTTATATATATATTATATATATTTGGTTGGGAGTGAGTTTCCTCTGACCTACTAGGAAACTCCATCTAAATTGGGCATTAAAAATTTTTCTCATCAGTTACTGTTCATCACTCCACACTCCACATCCTATTAAAAACACTCTCATATCCTATTAAAAACATCCTCATAGCTTATGAAAAAATTATAGGTGAGGAGTGTGAGAGTGAATAGTGACTGATGCATAACATTCCTCTATTGATCATTAATAAAATATTGTGTCTCTCTATTAAAAAATTATATACTTCTTGTACGACATATCATTCAGATGATATAATTTGATTTGAAAGTTAAATTTTAAAATTTGAATCTTACAAATCAAATCTTACCATTTAAGCAAAGTAAATCTCATGTAGATGTTCATGTAAATGTCAGATCTTTTCCTCACTTATTCAATTGTCACAAATGTTTAACATGATTTCTTGGTGTTTCGTACTGGGGCGGGTTGATGCATGCACGAGTACGTAGATACTAAAGTACGAGTTCCAAATATGAACATCTGCAAATTACCAATTTAACCATTTATACCAAAGTTCACTTGGAATCGATCCATGTCAATATAAGCAGCTGGGAAAAAGTTAATATATAGATAAAGGCAGCTGTGCGTGTCATTTCAAATATTACTTGTTAGCTTCTTTCTTGTTTCCTCGTTTTGACATTGCAGGATTGCTGATGCAAGCATTGGCAACATGTTCACCAAACCACACATGAATACTCATCATGTACGTTTCTACGTTTGAATTTGTAAAGTCGGATTTAAATTTAGTAAAGATTAATGCATGTTAGATAAAGTTTTAAAGTGTAAAAATTCTGTATACTCATTTAAAAAAATTAAAAAATTATCATTAATAAAAAAATGAATTTTCGTATAAATTATAAATTTATCATTTTTTTTTAAAAAGAATGTACGAAATTTACACGCTCTATAACTGCAAATATCATTTCTCTTTGATTTTAGTAAATAGTTTCTCTTATGTTAATTTGCTTGTGAATTACGAATCCCACGATTAAAATCTTCTTATATATTTGAAATAAGATGAGTTTGAATGGAATTTGACTTGCAATTTTCAATCTCTTCCAGCAAACGCATGCTGCATAGGTTTCTGAGTCAACGAATCCAACAATACGGCGTGTTTACAAATTAAAACGGCAATTTCCAAGTCCTGACCCTCCTAAGGTTGTTTTCTTAACTGCTATCTTCCAACAAACAACCTTTACGCACATTAAAAATAACAAACTAAAATATGTTTTAGATTTCAACGCTGCATCTCATTGTCCTGTATAAGCATACGTACGTACATACATATGTATACATATATACATGTATATATAATACGTATATGCGGGTATGTCAACGGTCAGAATAGCTGGCTATAAAATGCTTCTTTAACCCTATCCTTCCCCACCCCAACTAACCGGCCTTCTGTTTATATATCCATACCTCTGTTAGACTTCCTCTTCGTCTCCAACAAACTGTTCCATCGTATAATAGTAGTAGTTTTTCTCTGGCTTGGGTCCAAGAATTCTAATCAAGCCATGAGCCCTGTAAAGTTCAATGGAGATCTTCATCAGGATTCAAGGAGGGTGGAGATCAACGGCCAACGTCCATCTCCGTTGAAGATCAACAAGGATTCCCATCTCATTCACAAGGCATCTTCGACATCTTCAATGTCAATTAGCTCCTCCGTGTCTTGCGTTGCACCGATGGCAAGGCAGCAACAACGGCAACCTGTCATTATATATACTCATTCTCCAAAGATTATCCACACGCAGGCTCGAGATTTCATGGCTCTAGTTCAGAAGCTCACGGGTGTTTCGTCGTCACGGTCTGGTTACCAGATCGATGTAAACAAGACTACACAGCCGCCACCTTATAAGGAAGGAAATGAACCTAACGTGATGCCACTTAGCCATGATGATAATGAGTCAACTACTTCGGCTCTTACCGATGAGAATTCCGGTGGTGGCGCTGATTTCAAAGCAAGCTCAACCTCCAATAATATGTCGTCGATCCAAAATCAAACGAATCAATATTTTTCTGATATGCCTTTGTTCACTCCAAATACGACCAATTTCTTCTGCTCTCCTCGGCCTGTTTTTAGATATCCTGATTCGGCGAACCTGTCGCCAAATTTCGCTAACTCCATGTCACCTTCTGTTTTCGAGTTTATGAAGGAGCTGCCAGAATATTGATAAGATTCCGTAGTGTTTTGGGGAATGAATCATTGGAGGGGATCGATAGTGACCAGTTTTTCTTCATGTTTGTCCATATATATGTTTGATTTGCTTAGTCTTTGATGATTGTCTTTGTCGTTTATGTTTATGATATCTCTCTAATGGAATAGTACTTAGGAACAAAGCAGCAGCAATTGTGTAACTGTCAGAAATTTAATTGATTCTTTGTCCATCTAAGGGAATTAGGTTGATCCATATCTCTCTCTCTCTCTCTCTCTCTCTCATTCAACTCATCACAAGCGACAGTTGAGAAACTTGACTTTTGTGACAATAATATCCAAACTACACGTATAAATAAATAATTGGACGTGTCAGATCTGAACCAAGGCAAATAATAAGAAAGTCAAATATAGCAAGTTTAAGCTTGAAGAACAGACTTTGATAATGGCCAACATCTACGGAGGAGCTGTCTCCACACAATACGTAGCAGTCTTTATTATTTTTAATGCAGTGAGACAAGATAGCAGAACTGAGATATAAGAGGTTGGACTATCTTATTAATTTGCAAGTTTGATTTGTCACGTAATATTGAATTTGGATCAACCCAATTAATCATACTATCCTTAAAAGGAAAGGGCATTGGTGACTCCAAAATGCATAGCTAATCAAATGCCATTGATATTAGTAAGGTTGCTTACTTTTCATACGGGTCGTCTTTGGCTTGTCTACTTCCGCGATATGCACTTGATAGTAGCTCGAGGCTTTTTATTGGCTAGCCGGATTCTTAAAACAATAGTGGTGGTTTCCATTTCGGTACCTCTTACTTTCTTCACCTAGTCTTTTTTGTTACAATCTTGCACGTTTGTCGATCTAAATTACATTTATGATAAAATAAGCAAAGTTTTGAATTTTGTTTTGGGGATAATTTCGATATATTAGAACGAAGTATTTCGATACTGGTATATTTCGATGTACCGGTTCAGGATAGTCATTATATGAATAAATTATATATTTATAAACAATTATATATAGAAAAACTATGTTTTAAGTTTTAAAAATATCACTATAAATTTTAAAATATAATAAAAAGTGAAGTAGGGGTGATACCAGCACCCCCCGAGTGGGGCCCTTCCCACACCCTGCCCCCGCATCGGCAGGTGGCGGGGTTTGCCCCATAGGATCCAGCCTCGCACTCCGGGGGCAGGGCCCCCTATCCAGGTGTCGATGGGTAGATTTGGACACCTGGCTCTTTCGTCCCCTGCCGTCCACCACCCACCCAAGGCGGAAAACAACTGAAAAAGTAAAAAAAAAAAAGATCCAAAATAATAAAAAAAAACAATCGACAAACAACAACAAATCTACATATCCATCTCTAAAACCCACAAATCTATCATCCAAAAAATTACGAAGTACAAATGCCACAGCACATGGCAAAAAACTAAATAAAATCACCTCCGCGGCACACAATAAGACCACGACGTGGTTGTGGGTTTAAGAAAAGGAACTAGGCTATTCATGGTTGTGTTTCCATAGCCACACTTCCAGAATGAGATATCGAGAAGAAAAATAAAAAAAAACTGAAAAATAGGAAGAGGAGGAGCAAGAGAGAAAGAAGAACTTGAGGATGGAGAGAAACTGAGAAAGACAAGAGGAGAGGAGAGGAGAGGAGAAGAGAAGTAGCGGAGGGAGGGAGAGAGAGAGAGAGAGAGAGAGAGAGAGAAGAGAGGAAAAATGATTTAGGGTTATATTTTTTCTTTTATACTTAGGATTTTTTTTTGTATATGTGTATATATATATATATATATATATATATTATTGGGTCAGAGCGAGGTATAATGATGGTGGGCCTAGGCCTAGCCCACCCCAGCTCCTTCTAATTTTGCATGCAGGGCATCCTGCCCCCGCATGCTGTGCCCGTGGTTGCACCACCTAGGTGGTGGACGGCGAGGTGGTGGGGCGATCCCAATCCTAGAAATGGCCATTTCTCTTTTTTTTTTTTTATATGAATCTTGAGCTTGCTGAAAACTCAAAGTCAAAGGCCGGAAACCAAAAGGAACAAAGCAAACAAGTCGATCTCTCTCTCCTTCAGAGCTGCTCAAAACGACAAACTTAGGCAACTGTAGCTAGCAAAAATGCTAAGGTTACTTAGGATGGGTTTCTCTTTTTCAAACATGAGCAAGCGACTAGTGGCGTTCATAATTTGTTTGTTGTTTCTAGGTTTGGATGCCATTTGCTTTGTTAATCAAGATTTGTATGTAAAGATTCTAGACAACTTACAGATTATTTTTTCCCCTTTCTTCACCCCCCAATCTCTCTCTCGTACATATTTTATGTATGTTTCGGACCGAAACACTAATTCCGGCCGAAATACTAAAATCTGACCGGAATAGGTTGGAACAAGCCGCAATGGTCGACATTTTAGCCGGTACGGAATATCCACTTAAGATGTGCTGATTACTTTTCCGGCATGACAAATTCTGGCCATTTTTAATGGAATGGAAATAAAAATACTGAAAATAACCACCCTTTCCCCAAGTCATATCTTTGTGATCCAGTAGATATAGAAATAATTAGTTTAAGGTTCCGTTTGGATGTTGAGATAGTCTCAACCCATCTCATATTATCTCATGTTAATATCCAACACCACTCAAATACAAATACTTTTCAATTTCAAAATTCTCAAGTTTTCAAATTTTCTATTTAATCATTACCTAATCATGAGAACTTTCCAAAACCTCCAAACAAAACAAAAACATTATATGAAAGAACGAGACCGGAACGGGTAAAAACGATAGTATCAGTTTAGGGGTGTAATTGGTGTGGTATCGATTTTTCAAATCTTAAACCTGGTATATACCGGTTCTGTTCTAAAATATGTCCAAAACCGGACCAGTTACACATCTATTAACCATAGTAATTAAACAATAGTTCAAAGTGCCAATTTTTAATAGTAGTACTTTAAGAACATAATTTTTTGTAGTTTGGCCCCGTTTGGATAGTGAAAGTGTTTCATTTCATCTCACTAAGCCAAATTTGACTTTTAGGGACGAAATTATTTAGGGACGAACTAAATTTCCTCCCAAAAAATTGACGACTTTACAAAACCGTTCGACTGAATAAATATTAGTATTTTTGTGACTAATTAAATCGTCTCAAAAAGTTATTTTCGTTCGAACGAAAAAAAAAATCGTTCGAACATAAAAATCTTAGCGGGGAAGTAATTTATTATACCGGAAAAATTTCAAAACCGTTTGAACGATAAATATTTTTGTTCGAACAGAAAATATTTGGTGGCAAAACCTGGCGGGAAGGTTTCGAAACCATTCGAACGGAATATATTTAGTTCGAACATATTCAAGCACCACATTTATACATTCGAACGTATAATATTAATTTCGGTACGTAACTCAAAATATAAAAAATATATATCATATATACAAATTGATTAATTAATTTTATGTAATTAATTTAAAAATATTTTAATAATTTCTTTTATGTTATATAAGATTTTTAGTTAAATATATATTATTAGCCATACACCACATAATATAAATCAATAATTACTCTAGAAAAGACAAAATATTTAATTTACAACTAAAACAAATTATCAAAATACCATATATACTCTCCATAGCTATAAGAAAAAAATAAAAAGAAAAAATAGAAACTATTGTGATGCGAGATCTCTGCACACATCCTCGACTGCAGCTAATTGTCTCTCTACTTGTGTTAGTTGAGTACTGAGCGTGACCTGAGTTGCATTATTGGCATTAATCTCTGTACATAGCTCATTAATCTCTGTACGTAACTCAGAGATGCTAGCAGTAATCTCTGTATGCAACTCAGACAGTATGCACTTCATCGATCAACGCTGATGTGTGTATGCCGATCTCAGCACGCAGTATGTCTGCCATCTCCTTACGAGTAAATGTGCGTGATGCCTCGACCTGGGTAAATGTCTCACCAGCCGATACTCCAGTATCTCCCTACTGTGCATCTTTCTGAATATCAGCCCTGTCATGAACATGTCCACGAAAACGAAATCTCGAGTGTCCCGTGCTCCATGACAGGGTGGTGCTCTTGATCGATCTCATCAGCTCCCATGCACACTTGGCAACTTCTGGCACGACCTCTAAATGTAGCAAAAATCTAGTGATCAGGATCCCAAGCGGTAGTATATCAGTCGTAATGTACCGAGCCACTTATCGGATCCTTTCAAATATATACCCCACGAGGTCGATCCATGCCAACCTCGGTCGTGTGCTGCTGAGGGTCCATATTGTTGGCGATGATCAAATTCATGATCTTGAAGAAAGAAGATAAATATGTCTACCTAATGCTCTTCGTCCCATCGCACTCTGGAGCATCTGGACCAACAATCAAGTCTCTGACCTCATGATCAGCAAGTGTATCGATCTCATCTGTGTAAACTGGTCCCTCGGTCCTGAGACAACTCTACATCACCTGAATGATCAGACTTTCTAAGCGGCAGGTTCGGATAAGCATCGACCAGCCTAGGAATCGAGATATACAATGAGTAGGTTCGCTGAAAATGTAACAGGAGGTCCTCGGACACAGATCCTGTATGCCCCTCCATCGTCTGGGCTGGCACCACCGAGCTCTTTATAGAACTCAGCAACGATATCAATGTAGGAAATGAGCTCCACTCCTTCTTCTCGTTAATCTAAAATTAGTGCCCAACCACGATCATTGAATACTGATGGGAGGGAATGACCCTCCCATCTAAGAGTCATAAAATCAGGCAGTTTTACCTATGGCTCAAGTAAAACAGTCCACTCTCAAACTGTTTGGATAGAAGGTTCCCCTGATCTACCACGTTTACAGCCCCTATAAGACATTATTATAATCCTGAAATTTTAAAAATAAAATATATATTCAACGTTAGTGATAAAATCTAATATGAGAAAAGATTTACAAAATTATATACTAATAGCAATTTAATAAATTAATTGATAGAAAATTTGGTTGAGGAAGTAGGTATCACACAATTGATCAAAAACTTTATAGGAAAACATAAAATAGTGGTGTCATTGTCGAAATGAGTCATGATGGAGACAATATTGATTTCTATGGAATTATCATAGATATAATTGGAATGAGATATGTGGAGGAGTTTGTGGTATATATCTATATATATATATATATATATATATATATATATATATTTAAGTGTGATTGGTGGAATTTAAGCAATCATCGAAGGGAAAAATGTCATGATGAATATTTTCTGAGTATTAATACATCATAAAAGGGGTATGAAGATGATCATTTTATTTTGGCTTCCCAAGCATCTCAAGTATTCTATTTAGATAATCCTCAGTTAAAAAATCAATGGCAAGTAGTACAAGAATTTCCTCCTAGAAATATTTATGACGTTATCCCTGAGGCGGAGAGACAAGATGAAGAAGAAGATGATCCCTCTACTCAAGAAGCATACTAAGAGAGTCAATCTACCTTTAACTTATTTATGGATTTAAGCTAATATGAGATGATCTCATTACATAGGGAAGACATTGAGGCTGAAATAGTTGAGGCGACAGTTGATCAAAGTGTTGAGTCATCTGAAGTATCTATAGATTATGAGAACGAATCTATAGATGAAACTGATACAGATGATTGACCGATTTTGTGTTCACATTATATAGTATCTCGTAATTATGCCACCAAAGAGGAAGGAAGTTCACATTCCATCTCCACCTGTTCCTAGCTCTCTATCTGACACACCATTAGAGACTGACTCTACGGAACAAGGTAAATAGCTAATACTCATTTTTTCAATTAAGATATATGATAATTCATGCGAGATAAATAACTAATATTATTTTATAGAGATAACAGTATAATCTCGTCACCGACGAGGCACTACTAAAGGCGTGACGTTAGAAAAATATAGTAAAGTATGTAAGATTAAGGTTAACATTCCTGACAAACATACCGGAGGCGAGGGACAACAAACAGCTTGACTTGCATCACATATGGGTGCTCTTACACGGACTTATGCACATTTGGCTATGAGTTCATGGCATAAAGTTCCACAAGATGTAAAAGAGCTTATAAAGAAGCGTTGTTTGGTACGTAATATTTAAATAATAAATTTATATTGATATTATTTAATATTCTAAATGATAATATTTATGTGTGTATACTTTTTCAAGAATCACTTCGAACTAAATTTTGGTCGGAGAGAGAAGCGTAGGACTGTCGAAGAGCTGATGTGTAATGCATTCTGCAGTAGGTGTAACGAGCATTACAAGAAGTACGAGAACAAGGAAGACGCATGCCAGCATTCTTTTCAGGATGTCCAACCTAAAGAATGGGAAAAAATTTGTAACATATTTGAGGAACCATCATATAAGGTAAATTAAATGAATTCTTTATGTGTCATATTTGTAATTTTCACTTACTAACTTTTACAACTTCTATGCAGGAGCGAAGTTCTATAAACAAAACGAATAGATCGAAGTTGAAGATCGATTATCATGCAGACTCAAGATCTTTCCATCACCTCTCTCAGAAATTGGTAATGTACTTTTTTTTTATTCTATATAGTTTGTTTTTAATATTAACTTTATATCTTAACAGTGTCTCTTGCAGAAAGACTCAGACACTAATTATGATCTGACAAAATTATAGGCTGTATCACATACTAATAATAATAGAGAGTTGACTCATCCCGATGCTCGTGAGAATTATATAAGTATTATAGTTCTTTTAATTAAACATATTTAAATTATTATGTCAATATTAATTTTATATGTTATATGTAGGATAAAATGGTTGCCCTTTGTGCTAAAGCTGCATCAGATCATAATTCATCAACAAGTGATGTTGAAATTTTTTCCGAAGTTCTGTGTCAACGTTCAGAATATTTGAGAGGTTTGAGTCGCTGTGTAAAGCGTTTAGGCTCTTCATCAACGTCAAGCACTACTGCCATTGCGCCAGAGAATGCAAATTCTAGGATCGAAGAATTGATTGCAAAACATTATGAGTTAGAGGCTCAATTGACGAAACAATCAAAAAATGGATATGCGCATAAAACATCAAGAAGATCAACAAAGAGAGATGCAATTCCAAATGCAAGAACGACAAAGACACATGCAGATTCATATGCAGATGCTTATGCAACAATTCAAGCCTCCAAGCAATTGATTTTCGTTAGAAGTGTTTTGCATATTAAACAATTATATATCATGTACTGATAATTTTATTAGTATTATTAGTATTTTATTTATTTAGTTCTGACTTATTAGATTAGTTTTATTTATATTGAACAATTTGTAATGTATTTTTAAAATATAAATATCTATTTGGTAAATTAGTATTGTCCATGAAAATAATAACTGTTTGAGCTCTCATCAAACGTTCGAACATATATAAATCAGACACAACCGTTCGAACATCACAAGTTGGAGTTCGAACAGTAAAAAAATTGCGTGCCATTCTAACACATTTGAACATGCAATTCACTATTTACGTTCGATCATCAATTTGTTTGTTCGAACGTTTCTTGATATGTATTTGGTTGAACGGACTGGTATCGATCGACCAGCCATGAAGTACCCTTTCGAACAGAAATATTGTTTGAACGTTATTTATGCAGTTCGAACAATTTTCCGAGTAGAATTTAAATCGTCCCAGGAAACAAAATCCGTTCGATAATTTAATATGTCCGGTTTAGCGGTGTAACTGGTGTGGTATCGATTTTTCAAATCTCAAATCTGGTATATACCAGTTCGGTTATAAAATATGTCCAAAACCGGACTGGTTACACCCTTATTAATAGGAGTGTCAAATCATGTTAACGGGTCGTGTTCGTGTCGTGTCAAGACATGTATATTATATTATATAGCTCAACCCTAACCCGACCCGTTAAGCTTATCATATCAAGATTTCAAACCCTAACACGACCCATTAACATAACGGGTCGTGTCGTGTCAACTTGCTTTGACCCGTTTATGTAAATGGATTGAACAGACCCAAAATTAACCTCATTGATCTAGTTAAGTTTAGCATAATTTTATATAAATGTTAAAATCACTATATCTATAAAAAATATAAAACTAACTACAAGTCCAAAATTACAATCTAAACAATAAAAATATCGAAATTAAAATCCCAAAAATTTTATTTTTTAGGTATAATGGTATAATTGTAACTTTAACTTTCTTAACGGGTCATAACGGGTTGACCTGTTATCAACCAGTTAAGCTATCGTGTCTTAACGGGTCAACCCGTTTTGACCCGAACCCGTTAAGGCTAAACCCTAACCCTCTTTTATCATGTCGTGTTCGTGTTGAGTTAACGGGTCGTGTCACATATTGCCACCCCTACCTATTAACCATAGTAATTAAACACAAGTTCAAAATGCCAATTTTTTACAGTAGTACTTTAAGAACACAAATTTTTATAGTTAAGGCCCCGTTTGGATAGTAAAAGTGTTTCATCTCATCTAATCTCATCATTACAATTTTCTCAAATTTACACACAAAATATAATAAACAATTCAACTTTTTCAAATTCTAAAACAATAATGATATTAGAAAAATAATATTATAATAATATTTTATTTAACTTTTAACTTTTATCTCAACTTATCTCATCTTAATTCACTATTCAAACTGCACCTTTTATATAAAGTGAAAGAGCCCTTATAGTTTGAGGGTTTAAAGTGTAATGTTCGATAATTTAATAATATATAAAGATTATCATATTACCTATCTAATAATTAGGCATGTTTAAAATAAATAATAAATAAATACAACAACTAATTGTCGTACTGCCAATTGCGCCGTCGCTGTCCAACGTCCGATAAAGACTCCCAAGACAACAAACTAATGGTAGCGTCTAACAGTTTCTTTCCGATAAACCCTTAGGTTTCAACACCGCATGGTCTCATTGTTCTGTACATACATACATGCATGCATACATACATATGTAATAGGTAATAATATAAATACATATTTGTATGTATGTCGGGAGTTAGAATCGTTGGCTATAAAATACCTCTTTATCCTATTCCCGGCGTCCACGGCCCCAGCTAATCCTTCTGTTTATATATCCCTGCCTCTGTTTACCTTCCTCCTCATCCTCAACAACCTGTTCCATTCGTATAACAGAAGTAGGTTTTCTTTGGTTTGGATCCAAGAATTCTAATCAAGCCATGAGTCCTGCAAAGTTTAATGGAGATCTTCATCATGAGGATTCAAGGAAGGGGGAGATCAATGATCCACGTTCGTCTCCGTTGAAGATCAACAATGGTTCCCATTTAATTCACAAGAGTACATCGTCAACGATGTCTTCAATGTCAATTGGCTCTTCCGTCTCTGGCGTTGCTTCGGCCGCCAGGCAGCAAGAGCAGCAGCCGGTTATTATATACACTCATTCTCCGAAGATCATCCACACGCAAGCTCGGGATTTCATGGCTTTGGTTCAGAAGCTCACCGGTGTTTCATCGTCGCAGTCCGGAGACAATATTAATGCAAACAGGACTACATCGGCGTTGCTTGATATGGAAGGAAATGAATGTAACTTGATGCCTGTTAGAGGCCATGGTGATAATGAATCAACTACTTCGGTCCATGCCAATGAGAATTTCGGTGGTGCATGGTCAAACTCATCCTCCATTAATGATATGTCACCAATTCAGAACCCAATCAATCAATATTCTGCTAATATGCCTTTGTTCACTCCGAATACGACCAGTTTCGTCTGCTCTCCTCGGCCTGTTTTTAGAGAACCTGATTCGGCGTACGTTTTGCCAAACATGGGTAACTCAATGTCACCTTCTGTTATCGAGTTTATGAAGGCGCTGTCAGAATATTGATCAGACTATGCACGTATAGCATTTCGGGTAATGGATCATTGGTGGGGATTAATGATTGATCAGTACTTTGTCTTCATGTTTGTCCATATGTTTGATTGTCTTTGTTTTGGTTTTTATTTTTATTTTTTTTGTTTTTATACGTCTCTCTAATGTGATAGATATGGAATAGTTAGAAACTAAACAACAGCGAATGCAACCGCAAGAAATTTAATTGATTTTTTGGCAATCTAAGGAAAGGTTGGTCCACCTAGCTAAATCTCTCTTAATTGAGTTAGTCTACATACAGTCTCTAAATGGGAACTGTTCATGCAAGCCCATATAGTTATATTTAAAAAAAATTAAAATTATAATAATATCATTTTTAAAATAATTTTTTTCTTCCTTTACGTCCATTCATCAATGAAACTACACACACGGTCCTCTACTCAGGACTGTAAACATAATTTTTCTTCTTAATATGCATGATATTTTCGTTTCCCATAGATATGACTCGTGCTAACTTTTGATGATCTAGCATCATTTCATCGAAATCTTCTTTCTATTTTTCCTCTTAAATTATATATGGGTTGATTTCTTGGGAATTGCATGCCCGATAAGAGTTTATTTGATTTTAGTCCGTCATCAACAATCATTTAAGTGGGAAAACAAGGTATTGAAGCACCCATTTGATCAATATCTATGGACTTTTTAGACCAAAACAATCAGTTCAGTAGCTTTACCCAAATCATTTTATCATTACCTGACGAGGATGTTGCAATTTTTAATTTGAAACATAAGCTGGTTATTAAAACAACAAAGGATTGGACTTCAATGTACTGTTTTTCCATATAAGAGATCGTGATCGGTACTCACAACAAGAGAATTGGTTTTTGGGACAAATCATTTCATCCCAAAAAACTGCATTTTCGTCTCAAAGTTATCTCAAGAAGCCGGTCTCAAAAGGTTTTTTGGGACAAAATTAGATTTTTATCTCAAAAAAATATTTTTAGAGACGAAATTGAGCGGAACCAGTCGTAGGCATTCAAACAGACATTTTTTTTAGACGAAAAATTTTCATTCCAAATAGCCATTCGAATGGAAAGAAATCAATTCAAACAAACATGAAGTTGTTTGAACCATATAGAATTCAAACGATTGAATATATTTGATCATGTTCGAATGGACCGAGTGTTCAAACAAATTAGATTTGTTCAAACAGCTAAATTGTTGTTCGAACACAATTGCTGCCAATTCGAATATAAAATGGATGTTCAAACGAGATACTTTTCAAATGCTATGTTTGGTTGTTCGAACGTCTGGATTTCTCTCTAGTCATTCGAATGGGTTTTGTTTGATTCGAATGCAATGTAAAAAGCTATCACAGATTTATAAATTGCAATTTACCGTTCAAACAGGGTATTGTCCATCCGAACAATATTCATGATACATAACGTCCCGGTCCTCTCCTTGCTGAAGGTTTGAGGTTTTCGCTTTGTCTCCCAACAAAGCTACGTCTCTTGGGCGTAAGTCTATAGAGCTTTCAAGGAACAATGGAGGAGGAACTCACACAACGATGGGGAACATTGAATCCTATAGAGGAAGAACAACATGAACTGCTCTTACCAGAGGAAGATGTTCTATCTACCAAGCTCAGAGGCAGCCACTGCCTCTTTGCGTTCATTCTAACCGACAGAAATGCAAACCGAGAGGCTTTCAAGTCAACTATGGCGAAGGTGTGGAATCTAGCAGGCTGGTTAACTTTTAAAGATCTTAGACCCAATAAATTCCTTCTAGAATTCTAGTTGTTATCAGACAAGAAAAAAGTTCTTCAGGGGAGGCCTTGGTCTTTCGATTGCCACATAATCTGAAGGAATTTGAAAGGGAACTATCCCCAAACGAGGTCTCTTTCATTTTAGAACCCTTTTGAATTCAAGTGCACAACCTTCCATTCGCGAGCATGAATGAGCATCTGGGGAAGAAGATAGGTGCAGCCATTGGAAAGGTACACACAGTTGAAATAGACGACCGAGGTTGTGGTTGGGGGAGTTATCTGAGAATTAGAGTGGAAGTGAATGTTAACAAACCTTTGTTACGAGGCAGGATGATAAACCTCGGAGGTAAACAATGATGGACTTATTTTAAGTATGAAAGACTAACAAACTTTTGCTTCAAATGCGGCCTGCTGAAACATGCAAATGGGAAATTTCCAAGGTTTAACCTAGTCTCTCAGTCCAAAGAACAACACGGGCAATGGTTGAGAGCAGCTTCTAGTTTCCCCCAACCTGTCTCAGGGAAGATGTATGGTGGATCACCGATGTCCCCTTCCAATCGGCTGCCTCGCAGGGAGCCAGCAGAGGTGGCAGGTGACGGGAAGGTGGTAGTTGAGAAGTCACAGTCAGCTATAGAGGTCAAGTCTTCAAGTCAGAACAATACAACTTTCCACCAGTAGCCACCTACGAGGCAGCTAAACCTATGCCAGAATTACCAGGAAAGTAGCAGGTCCACTGAGCAGGTCTATAGCCCAATGAAGTTGTCTGAAGATCCCCAAGTTTTCAAGATACACGTTGACCAAAACAAGGAATGCCAATTCCTTCCTGAGTGTGCAATCCCAAAAGTAAGTAGCCAAAGTCAAAAACCACCTTTTCCTTTGATTATAAACAGTAGGCCAGCTGAGAACAATTCCATTAGCAACTGTCCTTCCCCAAACAAGTCAAATCCCCTTGTGTCAAACTCTCCCACCAACCCACCTTGTGCACTCCCAAACCTACCTACCAGAGGTAACAAGTGGAAACGAAAAGCACTGGAACAGGTCTCAATACTCTCTGATATAACCAATTCCCTTAATGCCCCTCCCCACTTCCAAAGTGCAAAAAGACCAGCCTCAGTAATGGAAACCAGATCTAGTTCTCATGGTCTTAAAAAATTAAAAACCACCCTCAAGCTTGCAAGGAGGTTAACTCAGGACCTTGAGGTGGAGGCTACTCAGCAGCCCCACCCCGCCTCATGAATGTCTTGAGTTCGAATTGTCGAGGGCTTAGGAACCCCCGAATAATTCTTGAGCTTCATGGAATGGTGAAGTCAAAGTTCCCACATTTGGTTTTTCTCATAGAAACCAAATGCAACAGTAATAAGATGGAGAAGATTCGAATTAAGCTAGGTTTTGATAATTGTTTCAGTGTAAATAGTAAGGAGAGGAGTGGTGGTTTGGCCCTTCTCTGGAACCACTCTGTTAACTTCAGAGTTACTACCTAAACCAATTGGCACATCTCAAGTTTAATCAAATCAAACAATGATGAGTACCCATGGTTAATAACAGGATTTTATGGCCACCCAAACTTTGCAAAAAGAAATGAAACTTGGCAACTTCTCAAAGCTCTAACCCTTGCTTTGAACACCCCTTGGTTGTGCTTTGGAGATTTTAATGAGATTATTAACCTAGATGAAAAGTTTGGAGCTGCCAGTAGACCATACAGATAGATAGTGAATTTCAGGAGGGCACTGGACCACTATGATCTTAATGATTTAGGTTTCGAGGGAGACAAGTTTACATGGGCCAACAATAGAGAAGGGGACATTTCACCAAGGAATGGATTGATAGAGTCCTTGGAAACTCACACTGGATTAAGAGCTTTGAGGACCATACAGTCTACCACAAGTTTTACAGAAGGAAGTTGATTCTTTGTTGAAGGCAGAAAATCAAAAATGGCAACAAAGAGCCAAGCAAACCTGGCTAAGGGAAGGGGACAAGAACTCACGTTTCTTTCACCAATGTGCAACCCAAAGGTGAAAGCAAAACTTCATTACTAAGATCAGAATTGAGTCAGGTCAAGAGTCCACCAGCCAATAAGAGATAAGTAAAATTTTTCAAGAATTTTTCCAAAGCCTATTCACCTCCTCGGGTCCAACTGGTATTGATGATTGTGTTTCAATCCTGCCTAGGAAATTGACAGAAGAAATGAATCATAACCTCTCCTGCCCTTTCAAAGAAATTGAAGTCAAAGAGACTATTTTTAGCATGAATCCATTAGGGTCACTGGGCTCAGATGGCTTTCCTGCTATTTTTTATCAAGATCACTGGACAACAATGGGTAATAGAGTCACTCAGGCAGTTCTTGATGTTCTAAATGGAGGCAGGTGGACAAAGGATATGAATGAAACCTACATTGATTTGATCCCAATGAAACATTCACCATCACAAGTCACTGATTTCAGACCAATAAGTCTCTGCAATTTTTTTTATAAAATCATTGCCAAGACTTTGGCCAACAGACTGAAAAGTGTACTGAAAGAGCTCACCTCTCCCACACAAACAGCTTTTGTGCCTGGCAGGTTAATAATAGACAACATAGCAGTGACCTTTGAATCTCTCCACACTATGAGGACAAGATTAAAGGGTAAGGAAGGCTTCATGGCCCTCAAACTCGACATGAGTAAAGCATATGACAGAATAGAGTGGCCTTTTCTAAAATTTGTCTTGCAGAATTTTGGGTTTAAAAATCAATGGGTGGACTTAATTATGAATTGTGTTGGGACTGTTTCTTACTCCCTTCTCCTTAATGGTGTTCCTCAAGATTGTTTCCATCCAACTAGAGGGCTCAGGCAAGGGGATTCACTATCCCCTTACCTTTTCATCATGTGCACAGAGATCCTTAGTTGCATGCTAAACAAGGCTGAGAAATCTAGGATTCTTACTGGTTTACCTATCAGAAGGAAGAAACTATAAATTTAATCATTTATTCTTTGCAGATGACAGCCTTCTATTCTGTAAAGCCAATTCCATTGAATGAAGTGTCCTTAGTTGCATGCTAAACAAGGCTAAGAAATTTGGGATTCTTACTGGTTTACCTATCAGAAGGAAGAAACTATCCATTAATCATTTATTCTTTGCAAATGATAGCCTTCTATTCTGTAAAGCCAATTCCATTGAATGAAGTAGACTCTACCACCTACTGGAAGCATATGAGCTAGCCTCGGGTCAGAGACTCAACAAGGAAAAAACATCAATATATTTCAACAAGAACACCATAGAGGAAACCAAAGAGAATCTCATTGGTATAGTTGGGATAAGAGGAACCAATTCTTATGAAAAATACTTAGGCCTACTACCTTTAATTGGAAAATCTCGAGCCCACTCTTTTAAAAATATATTGGACAAGGTGCAGGCAAGGATAACAAACTGGAAGAACATATTCCTCTCCCAAGCAGGTAAAGAGGTACTCATTAAAGCCATCATTCAGGCCATTCTAGCGTGCAACATGGGGATATTCAAGCTTCCAAGGAAACTAGTATATGAACTAAACAAAATGGTGAGGAATTTCTGGTGGGGACAGCAAACTCAGGAGAAGAAAATACACTAGGTCCACTGGAACCAGTTAAAGAGAGCTTAGTGCAAAGGAGGTCTTGGTCTAAGAGATTTTGAAAACTTCAATCAAGCCCTCCTAGTAAAACAAAGTTGGAGGATAATCTCTAATCCTAAATCTTTGGCAGCTCAGGTGCTAAAAGAAATATATTTTCATAAAAAAGATTTCCAAACTGCCACACCAAGCCAAAATTCATCTTTCCTCTGGCAAAGTTTTTTGGCAACTAGACCCTTGCTTAACGAGGGTTTGATATGGAGAATAGGGAATGGGGAAACAACTAGCATATGGAAGGAAAAATGGCTTCCCAGGCAGAACGCTTTCAAGGTCCAAAGCTCTATCAGATTCATACATGCACACACCAAAGTCTCACTTCTTAATGACAAGCCAACAAACAAATGGAAAGAATACCTGATCTCCATCTTATTCACGAAAGATGAAGCTGACTTGATCAAAGCAATACCACTAAGCCCGTATCCCAGCCTAGACAAATTACAATATATATGCACTACCATAGGCCAATTTAGTGTCAAAAGTGCCTGTCACCTACTTACAGAGTTAGATAATCAAAAGCCAGGTCAATCTTCAACTCTCCAAACATCACACCCTTGGACAAAACTATGAAACATGAACATTCCTAATGTAGCCAAATCCTTCCTCTGGAGAGCCTACCTAAACTCCTTACCTACCTGAGTAAATTTAATGGGAAGGAAAGTAATTGAGGATCCAACCCGCCCAATTTGCAAGCAATAACCTGAAACTATTGAACACATCCTATGTGACTGCCCCTAGGCAAGAGACACTTGGGCTTAGAGTACCAGAAAATTGCAGAAAACAAGCCCTATTTTTCATAATTTTGCAGAGCTAGTGGATGGTTGTGTGGAAGGCCTGAAGCAAGAGGACTTGATGTTTTTTGCCATTACATTGTTGCTCATTTGGAAAAGGAGGAATGACTTGATTTTCAAGGGCCTATTTTCTCATCCTACAAATATTAGCCAGCAATCAAGACAGCTCGTGGAGGAGCTACATCAGATTTCACAACAGAAGAGGGCTCAATCAACCACTGGCCATCAGCTAACCAAATGGGAAGCTCCACCCAAAGGCAGCCTAAAATTGAATTGGGATGTATCTATAGACAAAATATCCTGCAAAGTTGGAGTTGGAGCAGTCATTAGAGATTGGCAAGGTCGAGTTCTGGCAACCCTCAGAATGAAGCATGACCTCTACCCTGACCCATTAACAGCAGAGGCTTTTGCTGCTCTACAAGTCTCCTTATTTTGCAAGTCCTCGAGCTACAAAGACATCATCATGGAAGGTGATTCCTTGCAGGATGTCACAAGCCTCAATTCACCAACTGACATAATCACTTATGCAAGCAAGCTAAATAGTAGATACCAGGAAAACACTCGACTCCTTCACTCATTGGTCAACAATTAGAGCAAACAATTATGTTGCTCATGCCTTAAGCAATGATGCTATATGTATCAGTGGTTATTCCACTTCTTTTGATTCAGTACCAATTTGTATTTAGACTCTTGTTTAAGTTCTATTAATACAGGCCACGGAAATTTCAAAAAAAAAAAAAAGACATGACATTTGTTCAAATGTTCTGGGACAGATTAATATAAAGACAATTAAAGAAAAATAAGTTCTAGGATTGTGGTGGTGGCATAGAATTTTGGGACATCATTGATTGCCACTGTTCGAACAATTTTTGGGATTGAATCTCCAACTTCTTCTGCATGTTTTCTTTTAATCTCGCATCTAAATCAGCTGCTTGATCTAATCGAGTCAGCAAATCTTTTTCCTTGGACCTCAAATGTTCTATCTCAAGCCTTACTTCTTCTAATTCTTGAGCTTTGTCATTCAATCTGACTTGAGAAGATGATGATGATGTTGAGGATAGCTTCACATAACGTTCTAAGCCCCTCAAATATCCAGAACGTGGTGCAAGAAATTGAGAAAAGATCTGAGCATCGTTGACAGATGACTCATTAGATGGATCCACAACAATTTCCTTAAGTGATATCATCTTGTCCTACAAAAAAAATTTAAAGTTAGTATAAGTAACAAAAATATTATTAGACAATTGAATTAAAAAAACTTAAAACTTACATAATTTGTTTCTGCTTCGGGACTTGTCCAAACATCATCACGATTTTTATGTGCTTTAGCATACAATTGGGTCAGATTATAGGTAGTAAGACTTTCTTCTTGCTGCAAGAGGAAAATCTATATTAGAATTTAAATCAGAAAAGTATATATGTTAATATTTAACGGAGACTAGTATAAAGTTACTATTTTTTTTTTAGATAAACAATGAAAATATTGATAACTCGCATGATGGTGTATCATTAAATTTGATCTATTTGATTTATTCACAGTACTCCATTACTAAAGAAAAAAGAAAAAATATTATGTCTATATGTTTCATACATCTATTTATGCTATAAAAAAAATAGCAGCGAAATTACCTGATAAGCAGGATCTTCAAACATATCACAAACATTATCCCATTCATTTGGTGGCATTGTTTGGAATGGATTTTGATGCGCCTCACATCGACCTTTATACATCCGGAATGTATTGAACATCAACTTCTCAACCATTAGTCGATCCTCTCGCCAGCCAAAATTAAGTTCAAATTCGTCTTTTAAAAATTATAAACAATTAGTATAAATACAAACTAATTCAAAATTAACATGTTATACTTAATTTTTTTGCTAAGTAGCTTATTACCAGACAACGATTTTTGATGTGGTCTTTCACATCTTGAGAAACTTTAGCCCAGGAGGATGTAACTATCAGTGTATATGTGCGAGTAAGGGTACCAACATAACAAGCAAGCCAAGCTGCCGAATCGTCAAAGCTACCGATGTGATCATCAGGAATATCAACTTTAATTTTACGTGCTTTCCTTACTTTCTCTATGTAGACACCCTTTGTAGTGCCTCAACCTTAGCGCTGGCTCATGATCGCTATATATACAGTAATTAAAGCACATATTTTAATTAAATGATTTTATCTTTAAAATGTAATACTTAAATTGAGCATTAAATGCGGTATTTATTGTCAGTAAAATACCTTGTCCTGGGTCTTGTGATGTTGGCCCACCATTCATGTCCAGTGAACCAATTGGGGAGTCAGTAATGGATGGAGATGGCATACGAGTTGCGCTTATCGGATGTTCATCTTTACTCATGATACACTGGACATGAATCAAATTCTGCATATTACTGCCAGAAGAGAATATAATCATACTTACATGCGTGAATGATATTATAATCAAATATTGGCTCTTGCTTCAATTGCTTCGTTTCATAAAAGTTACGAGGTACTACGTTATCCTGTGAAAGAGCCTCTTTAAATAATTCGAGTAATATGTCGATGACTTTTGCAGAAATACAACATATAGACTTAATATGGAGCAACATCACCATAAAAGACAACCTGCTATGACGGATGCACCCCTCGTTCAGTTCTTATTGTGCATCCTCCCACAGTCTTCTAAAGTTTTCATTTCTCTCAAATGATTGTGTAGATGTTCATTCTCCATCCCTCACCCCAAACATTCTTGCACCAAGATCGCCTAACATCTCCATCATATCCTCTCCATTATCATCACTATCATCAGAAACATCCACATTATGTCATCTATGTTGATATCGTTACCTTCCTTCATTTGATTGGACTGACTGCCAAATCTAACTCATTTAAGAAATGGTTCGCCATGTAAGATCCAAAGTGAGTATTTAAGATCGATTTCATTTACATATAAATGCTCCTCCACTTCCACCAAGTTATAAGAACTAAGGTTTTTACACTTCTTGCACGGACATCTTATAAATCCTCAACTGTCAACATTCTCACGTGCAAATTTTATAAAAAACTTCACCCATTGTGCATACTCCTTATAGTCTCGACCAAATCTATCTCCCAACAACATCCAACTCTTATGCATTGTATTTCTGTTACTCGTTGACTGTGTCTCAAAAAAACATAATTCATGGATAAACATTATCAAGGGTCTTTTCATATTTACTGCTTCTATTTTGATAAGGTAGTTAGTCCTATCCCATATATCCTATTCGAGAGACTATCATCTATATCACATATATACTCAATCCAAAACTCTCATATTAGTCAAAATTTCAGTAGCATTTTCCTTCAATTATGCTAGTCGCGAAAAGTCATCGACCCTATTCATGGGCTGAGCAACTTACAAATCACACACTCGAAAAATGTAAGGATATACTGAACCAAAATTTTCAAAACTAACACAAGAATTTAGACTGAATATATCTGTCATATAGATGATAGAATTCCAAACTGTCTATTTTGGACAACTCAAAATTTGTACCCAAACATTATTTATGAGAATGTTTGACCACAACTCTCGAACGGGGCTAAGGTTCACTCACCTATGAAAAGAATACTAAGCCACTATTATATATTGTAATGTCAATCCTTGTGGTGGGACCTTTTATAAAATGATTTTGGAAAGGACGATAGGAATTACCATTTGTTTTAAAACTTTTTATTTTCATACCCAAGGTGCAAGACTCTACGTTATAAAATAAAATGTAATTTGAGAATAAAAGAGGCTTACATCAGAAAACATCAATTTTAAAACTCTTATGCCAAGACTTCCGTGCTCTTCCCCTTGAGCCATGTCCGTCCTGACGTGTATTGCTCATTTAGTTCCTGTGAAGGGAGGGGCACACATAAAAACTAAAATGAGTCGAATACTCAATAAGCATTACTTCATACAATTAAAATATACTAACATAGGTTTTCATCCATGCATTCATCACCCCATACATACTATACGTACATGAAACATGCATTCCTTTTGAAAACATCACTAGGCGGGGTTTTTCTTTAAAAATGAGTTTTCTTTTCGTAAAACATTTCTCTCGTTAGTGCCTTCATTTCTTAAAGGTTCAATGCATTCATACATTCTTTCTTATAACTTTCTTTGACCGGTACACACTATTACACCCCGTGTGTTGAGGTTAGCGATCTTCCTTTGGACCTAGATTCCACCCGTGGAGACGGGTCGGGAATCCTTTTTAGTCAGGAGACAGCACTGGGTGTACTACCAGTACTACTTACCCTGCATTGCAATCTACTCAGTCCTTTGGTACCATTTTCATTCATATGGCCATTACTTATTTTCATACATTGAAATGTTCATTTACTTTCAGTCCTTTCCTTTCATTCAGTCCATTCATTTTTAGTCATTTTCATTTAACAGTTCATTCATGGAAGAACGTCATTTAAAAACATGAAATTAAACATCATCTTTCATGACATCCTTTAAAGCATCAGTTCATAAGGACACTTTAGCATCGGTTCATAGGGACCTTTTAAAACACCATACTTTCTTCGCGTCATTTAAATCATCATTAAACACAAAGCATAAGCCTCAACATTTATTTTCTTAGAAAATACATACAATAGATACTGCGTATAGTCATTCATTCACATGCATACAATTAATACTTTGGTTGCATAAAAAGGGACTGCTAAGAAGGGCCATACATAAGTATACCTTTAAACACTAAGCACGCTTTTCATAAAACATTATTTCCTTTCATTTCATAAAGCATCGTAAAGAGAAACATTTCTTTTTCTTCATTTTCATATCGTTTGGAAAACTCTACCTTCATGCATCTTAGCTCACACTAAATCCTCATCCATACATGCCACACGGCTTTAAGCCAACTCTGAGGCTTAAGCACCGTGTAACCATGCTTAAGACAGATTATCCATTACATATGATGAATCCGTTTGGCACATGTATCTAACTCAATTACACACATGCGTTACTCCTTTATCACCTAAGATCAACATATAATATGGTGATCACTTGCTTGTATGGACAAACGCCATACTTCGATACCAACCTTCTCTTAATCAGGCTAGCATAATTCTTCATGCTACCCGTCCCTTTTGACAGTTTATCCCAACTCTTAACACGACAAGACTCCATTCATAACTACACCTCACATCACGTCATAGCTCGAGACTACTACCAAGTTACACCGTGACCTTGTTATGTCACCTAACATCCCGCTGCATCACTCTTACGCTAACTCCTCACTCATCACAAGCACGACTTCTTGCTTAACCATGTCACTTTGTAACATTCCCCTGTTATGCTTCCACTGCGCCACTCTTACACTTGTTCTGTCACTTCACACATACTCTCAGCCATAAGTTAACTATACGGTCAGACCTATCACCTCAAACTATATAGGCCACATCACAACTACTTCGGGACACTCTTCCATAGTTCTCGACACTACCCATCAAGCTCTACACCCATAAACTACGCAACCATCCTTATCTTCTCAACACGCCACACGATGTATCGCTTCACCTCATGGAGTACACTCCACGTGTACTCCTTTCACACACATTACGCCACATCACCACTACGGCATACACGCCATATGGTGCATCACTCCATTTCATAAAGTACACTCCACGTGTACTCCCTTCACACACTACGCCACACAGAGTATACTCCACGTGTACTCTTCTCATTCCACACAATGCCACATCACCATTACATCGCATACTCCACAACCACACTTTTCAGCACAATCCACAACACTACACAGCATAGTTGCCAACTATGCCCAACACTCCACATACACAGCACATCATCGCATTACACAACGAACTCTACAATTACTAACAGCATAGTCCACAAACTAACCAACCAATTAACATATAACATAAATAATGAGGGAGAGAGGGTTATTCCATCGTCTGGGTTAACCCGTGCGTTGCTCATTGTTCGATATGGCCAATGGTGTTGGAAGCCACTAGTTTGGGCGATAGCAGTCACCAACGTGACCTCACAACGGGACTATCTCGGGGACCGGATCTAGGATTCTAGTGGGTAGATTTGGGCTATGAGAGGATGGCCGACATGGTGGGGGTTCGTGGGTGGCGGCTAACACTGCGTATGGTGGCGGTTAGCCACATATAGTGGCTGTTTTGGCCACTAGAGGTGGCTAGAGGTGCGGGTCTAGAAGTGGTTGAGCATGGAGGGGCTTGGGAGGACCTTGGTGAGGTGGTGGTGGCTTTGGGGTGGCGCCACGGTGGTTGGAGGCGGCAGATTTGGCTTGAGGTGAAGGATCGGCCCGTGAGAGAATGAGAGAGCGTAAGGGAGCTAGGTGGCTCGACTAGGCATAGAGGTGGCTAGGGGAGGTCACCGGTGAGGGACGAGGCTTCTGGTGGTAGTGCGGTGGCCGTGGGAGCGACTGACTGCGACGCTAGGGGGGAGAAACCTTTGGGTTTCTTGCGTGGCCTAGGGAGGAGCTACGGTGGCTGGGTCAAGGTGAGGAGGAAAAGGGGACGTGCAGTGTAAGCTGAAGGGAGAGGAGAGAGAGAGAGAGAGAGAGAGAGAGAGAGAGAGAGAGGGAAAGTGAGGGAGAAAGAGAGAGGGACATGGGTTTTAATCCTAATCCTTTAATTCGTGGGTCTTCAAAATGATCTAACGGTGGGATTTAAATACTGATTTGAAAATGTGTAAACATTAACTTAACTAAAAGCACTGAGAGGAATTAAGAAATAATATTATTTAAACTAAACTTTAGTTTATAAAATAATATTCCTTCATCATTAATAAAATGATAAAGTCTTGTTTAATATCTTTAAGAGAATAAAACCATCTAATTAATTAGAGTTTTCAACATAATTTAAATCCCATAATATTTTAAATAACGGAAATCATTTAAATAAAATGATTTTCTACAATTCTAATATTTTTGGAGCTCTTCAAAAATATTATAATTGTCTTACTTAAAATCAGGCTTAGTCAAATAATACTAGGAACATTCCATTTAAAATACTAGTGGCTTTAAAACACTGAGTTAGCTTCAGAAATCACTTGACATCTTTAAAACATGCCATCGAGATTCAGCACGCATAATGAGACTCGCAGTCATTAAAGAGATGGGACGGACTGTTACATCCTCCCCTCCTTGTAGTAAGTTTCATCCTCGGAATTTACTTAGATCCAAAAGAAGGACTGGGGTGTTACATATGTATTATCATATATATTAGTAATCTATACTTTCATATATATAGTAATATATACTATCATATATATAGTATGATATATGATATATATTATAGTATAGTATAGTAAAGTATAGAGGAATTTGTAAGATCATATATATTAGTAATCTATACTCTCATATATATAGTAATATATACTATCATGTATATATTATCATATATATTATAGTATAGTAAAGTATAAATGAATTTGTAAGTTATTACACATTAGTATTACAAGTCAAATTACAATGTTATTATATTATAGTATTACATGCTATTAACTCAATATAATATTTTATTTTAATTTATAACTTATAAGTTATACCTATAGTATTTAATAAGCAATTAGTATTATAGACTTATACTATAGTATTTAATTACATGTTGTTCTACTAAAGTATTACATATTATTATATTTAGTTTCTAACTTAATTATATACTAGACTTAGTATTCTATGTTTAATTTTATTATACTGGTGATTATACATTAGTATACATGTTATTATACAATAGTTATTATATATTAGTATTACATGTTGTTATATATTGGATTATTGGTTATTGTACATTACTATTATATATTACGAGCCTGTAACCCGTGCAATGCACGGACCATAAATAATAATTTATGACATAATTCCTCTCTTTAAATTGAATGTGGAAGAAAGAAAATGCAAGAAAAAATACCTTCAAAACCTTCGTGTGGGGAGGTTAAATACAGTGAAAATTACTGAAAATTTTTGTAAATTTCAAAACCTTTGTATTTTCTAAGTACTTGCTTTCAAATTTGCATCCACAACAAAAAATTTAACTCAAATCGTATATTAAAATAAAAAGACAAAAACATTCAATCCTAAACAATATGAGTAACACTACATGTACCAAAATTTTGTTTTAAATTAGTGTCTCGAAAAGTACATTTCATCTTTTTCTTTTTCTTTTCTTTTTTTTTCATGTATTTTTTAATCATCATAAACATTTTTTAAAAAAATAAAAAATTCATAATATCATTAAAAAAAAACTTCCTTAATCATTAAATAAAAAAAAAAAAGAATTCCGGGACACATTTTCAGAACACCAATATATACATTTAGTTCTCTTGACATAGAACAAATCAAGAATGGAATACTTACAATAATATAAAGATTGTAAATAATAGACATATACTCCTCCGGAACCCCTCTTCTTCCGAAATCCCGATCAAAAATTAGGTATCGGAGGGAGTTCAACTCAGTAAGAACGAAAACACCCTCGAAGAACCGTACGGCACGAAAAATATAAGATCTAACCAAATAAAAATCTGAAAAAAGCCAAACATACCAAAGTTACGGCGCTTTGGAATGAGAACGAAATTGTAGAATTCTAGGCTAGAAACGAAAGCGAAAGAGAGAAAATTAGAGATGGAAAATTGTTTTTTTCTAATATTAGGAAGCGTGGTGGGGGAAATAGAGAACTGCTTTATTGATCCGAAAAAACATTTGAAAAAATATCCCGAATAAATTATTTTATTTTTTATATATATTTTTTTATTTATTTTTTTAGTCATCATAAACACTTTAAAAAAAATAAAAAATTCTCAATATCATTAAAAAATATTTTTCTTAATAAAAAAAAAATCATTCAAGACACAAATTCAAACCACATTTTCGGAATAAAAAACATTTCTCGTAGAAATATATCTATGAGTTTCGTAATTGCCATAGCCTTTGAAGTTTTGTTATGTAGCCTTGGGAAGTGTGCCGAGGAAAATATAGCTTTAGAAATATGGAAAAATCTAATTGTAAGTAAGTTTGTGCATCAATTCGTACACCAATATTGATATGTAATACATATGTTTAACGAAACGATATGAATTAAAGATGAAAATAATTTTTATGATATAGAAGATTTTCTTCTTCTTTTAAAATTTTTTTTTTATTTTTTTTAAATAAAAAAAATTATTAATACGTGATATAATACACGAACTCGCTTGTATCTAACAAAACCCTGGAAATATATGGTTTCGGGATTTGAAAATATGAGGACGTGGCTAGCGTATATAGGCTTGGGAGTTTTCGAATGGCGTGGCTAACGTTGAAAAATTGGTAATATAGCT
>QEOW01000451.1:31379-42228 GCA_003123825.1 Juglans hindsii | reverse complement strand
TTTGTTGTGTTTTAGTTCTTAAATTATGAATATAGAAGGCACAAACAATCCTACATCCACAGCTGCATCTTCCCCTGGCATCCCAGAACAGCCTATTGATGCTCCATGTCCCATAGTTGAAGAGTCCAACGGACCAATAGAATCTTCGGTAGGCACTCCTAGTGCCTTCTGTTCTAATCCTCGCCCTCCACCTGGTAGTAGAGTTCCTAAGAACAGGTCTTTGGTATGGGTCCACTTCACAAGAGTGCCCGATTGTAATCCCGAAGAGCCTATAGCTACTTGTAACCATTGTGGGAGGCAATGGAAATGCCATCCCAAACGGCAAGGCACTTTGGCCATGAAAACACGCATCCAACTTTGCCCCAAAAACCGTAAGAGTAAGTTGGACAAGACTCAAACATTCTTGGTCCCAGAAGCAAGAATTGAAGGCCAAGGGGAGAAGAGCTTAGGAATGACCAAGTACAATGAGAAAAAAATCCGGGCAGCTCTTGCTAGGATGGTGATAGTGGATGAGTTACTCTTTAGGGTTGTTGAGGGCCAAGGGTTTTGGGAATACACTAAATCCCTTGATCCTAGGTTTTCAATTCCTTCTTGATTTATGAGGCTATTCTTGAAAGAGAATGATAGCTTGAAGAAAATGTTTATGACCACCAAACAAAGAGTGTGCTTGACCACCGACACTTGGACTTCTATCCAAAATATTAATTACATGTGTGTGACCGCTCACTTTATTGATAGTGATTGGAACTTGCAGAAGCGAATCATTTCATTTGTTCGGATTAGCGACCACAAGGGGGCAACGATTGGGAGGGAGTTGGAGGAGTGTATGCTTGATTGGGGCATTGACAAAATCCTCACAATTACCGTGGACAATGCTACCTCTAACGACTCTGCTATTGATTGGTTGAGAACAAGGGAAATAGGAAGTGAGGATTGTGTTGCAGCTCAAGAGTTTATTCACATGAGGTGTACAGCACACATCTTAAACCTTGTTGTGAGTGAAGGTTTGAAAGATGTTGATGACTCGATCATAAGAGTCAGGAAATTTGATTAAGTATGTGAAGTCTTCTCCCCAAAGACTTGTCACTTTCAAGTCTTGTGTTGATAGGTCAAAAGTGTCATGTTCTAGTTTCTTGTGTCTTGACATGCCTACTAGATGGAACTCGACTTTTCTTATGTTGGACGTGGCTGAGAAGTATCAAAAAGCCTTCCAACTTTTGCTTGATGAGGATCCTTACTCACGAGTTTATTTGTCTGAGGATGGGCATGGGAAAAAGGGTCTAGGAGCTCCTGGGGCTGATGATTGGGAGACCATAAGAAACTTTTCAAAGTTTCTTCATGTATTTTATAATGTCACCCTGCGTATTTCTGGTACACTATATGTCACATCAAATTTGTATGTCCAAGAGCTCATTAATATTCATAAAAACTTGAATACTTTTTGTAACAATAGTAATCGACGCTTGAGTTCAATGGCTTTGAGAATGAAGACAAAGTATAATAAATATTGGGGTGATCTAGAAAAAATAAATCGATTGTTGTTTGTTGCTGCCATTCTTGATCCACGGTACAAATTGGTTGCTCAAGCATATTGGTTCAACAAAACATTGGGCGATGAGAGGGGTGAGGAATTTGTTGGACTCCTCAAGAGGGATATGGAATATTTGTATGAACAATATGTAGGATTTTGTGGTGGTTGCGTAACTGGGTCTAAGTCAACTCGGAGTCGGAGTGGTGAGGCTAGTGCATCAATGGGGAGTAGTAGTAGTAGTGCCTGTAATGATGATGATCCCATGGACTTTTTGTTGGGATTCCATAAAGATCGAAAATCAGCATCCTTGATGGATTGTAAGTCTGAACTAGAGCGGTATTTGTTGGAGGATGTTGAGGTTCCTATGGGAAATTTTGAAATTTTGGTATGGTGGAAAGTCAACTCAAGCAAATATCCAGTTCTTGCTCTAATGGCAAGAGATATCTTGGCCATTCCGATCACCACCGTTGCATCTGAGTCGGCATTTAGCACAGGAGGCCGTGTCCTGGATCCATTTAGGAGTTCTTTGGCTCCTAGAACTGTCGAAGCTCTTGTGTGCACACAAAACTGGTTGAAGTCAACTCCTATATGCTTGAGTCAAAATTATACGGATGCCATTGATGATGTGGAGAGTTATAAGTTAGACTCAGGTAATGTATTTAGAGATTTTTTTAAGTTGTTATATATGTTGATTTTGCCATTTTCTGATACTAACCTCCTATACTTTAACATCTTAATGTAGAATTAATCACTGGTATGGCCAACTTACTTCGTGAAGATGATTGACAATTTGACATATTGAGCATTTGAGGTTTGAGTTACTATCCAAAATACTAAATGCTTCATGCTGAATTCTGTTTACTTTTCAAAGACAACTCTGCTATTTACTTCTACTTTGTTTATACCATAAGTTCATATTTATTTAAGTTTCCGAGACCTTAGTTCAAAAAAGCTAAATGGATCCATTCCTCCTAATAGGCTTTTTGAGAATATTACAACTATATAAGATTTTGCATCTTCCTAATAAGATGTAATATACATGTTTTTTATATTTGTTTAAATTTATTTTTCATATGATATTAAAGTTGGGTTGTTTTCCTTACTAATATTCTTTTTTTTTCCTTTTCAGGCACAACTTGAAAGTTGGAAGTTGGAACATATGGAAGTTTCTAACATTTAATATATTTTGGTTCATTTGTTGGGCATTTAGAATATTGTAATTTGGAAGTTTGTAATTTATTCTATTTTGGTGCATTTGAAAGTTTGTAATTAAATATTTAAATGTTCTTGGGAACATTTATTTTGGTTGGCTCTTAGAACATTTTGGATTTTTTTTGTTGTTAGAATGATGTGGATATCAGGATATGGATGATATCATGATGGGAGTACATGTCAAAATAGAACTTTCTTTTTAATTTTTATGGATGATGGATGGTAGGTGTGGTATGTGAATGTTTATTGTAGTGATTAGTATTTAGTTGGATGTGGATATCAGGATATGGATGATGGGAGTATATGTAAAAATAGGATTTTTTTTTTTTACTTTTTGAATGCATGTTAGTATATTACTTATTTTATTTAGTTGTATTTTTTGTTATAATCAAAAGTTTAATTAGTTTAGATTGTAATGTTGAGAAAATTGAAATTTGAAAGCCCACAAATTTTTTTTTTTAAAAGTAGGTCAAATATGAAGTTAAAAAAGATTAAAAAAAAAATCAAAAAATCCGACTCCGCTCCGACTCCGCTCCGACAAGTCGGAGTCGGAGTCGGAGTGGATTTTGCACATCTCGGAGTCGGAGTCGGAGGTCGGATTCGACCTCCGACAAAGTCGGAGTCGGAGTCGGAGGTTGGGCCCTCCGACTCCGAAACAGGTGGTGCTCAGCCCTAAGAGGACTGTTTTACTAGAGTGGCAGATAAAAATGTCTAATTTCGCGACTCTTATATGGGAGGATCATTCCCTCCAATCAGTATTCAGCGATTGTGGTTGGGCACCAATCTTAGATCAAAGAGAAGAAACATGGGAGCTCATATCCTATATTGACATCGTCGTTGAGCTCTATAAAGAGTTCAGTGATGCTAGCCCAGATGACGGAGGGGCATACATGATCTCTGTCCGAGGTGCTCTAGTTATATTTTTAGCTGACGGACTCGCTGAATATCTCAGTATTCCTAAACTGCATGATGCCTATCCGAATGTGCTGCCTAGAGAGTTTAATCATTCGGGTGATGTGAAGATGGCTCAGGACGAGGGAGCAGTTTATACAAATGAGCTCGATGCCCTCGCTGATCATGAGGTGAGAGACTTGATTGTTGGTCTAGATGCTCCTATGTATGATGGGACGAAGAGTGTCAGACAGATAGATTTATCTTCTTTCTTCAAGATCATGAATATGATAATTGCCAACAATATTGACCATCGGCAGCACAAGACCGAGGTTGACATGGATTGAGCAAAATTTATGATATGGGTCACTCGTGGCATTTGTACCAACCTCGTGGGGTATATATTCAAGTGGACTCGATCAGAGGCCCGGTACATTACGAAAAATATATTGCTATTCGGGATCCTGATCACCCGATTTCTACTATATTCCGAGGTCATGCCAGTTGTTGCCGAGCGTGCATGGGAGCCAATGAGACCGACCAATAGCACCACCCTATCACGAAGCATGGGACACTCGAGATTTCGTCTTCCTGGACTTGTTCCTGACCGGGCTGATATTCAGAGAGATGCACAGCCGAGAGATCCTATAGTATTGACTGGTGAGACATCCACACAGGCCGAGGCATCATGCACGTCTACTCATGAGGAGATGGCTGACATACTGCGTGTAGAAATCGGCAGACACACATCAATGGTGATCAATACAGTACATACTACCATGCCTGAGTTGCATACATAGCTTAATACTAGTATCTCTGGGTTACGTACATAGATTAATGCTAGTATCTCTGAGTTACATATAGAGATTCGTGCCATTACTAAGACTCAGGTCACACTCAATACTCGACTGACACAGGTGGAGACACGCTTAGCTGCAGTCGAGGATGTGTGCAGGGAGTTGAGATCATAATAGTACTTTCTATCTTTTATTTATATATTTTTTTTTATTTTTGGTATGGGCAATATAATCTGGTGTTTTGTAAGTTTGATTTAATTATGAATTAAATCTTTTTTTTTCTTTTCTAGATTAATTATTGATTTATATTATGTGGTGTATGGATGATAAGTAGAACAACTCAATTAGTTTAACAAGAATAAAATAAAATTAAAATTAAAAAAATAAAAAAAAAATATTTTTTTAAATATGTAAAGTAGCATTCCTCTAACCACCGTTTGAACACTTTATTTTACGTTCGAATATGGATTAACCTACCATACAAACAACATAGTACTATGTTCAAACGGTAAGTCAATATCCTACCAAAACTTATTGACTTAACTCGCCAATTTAATGTTTGATCATAAATAATATATGTTCGAACATTGCTTAACCTTAAAGGTCGAACGTTTTTGTTTGTTGTTTGAACGTTAAGTTAATGTCCCGCTAAGTTTTTCACTAAACGCGTCAAATTAACGTTTGACTGTATATAATTTCCATTCGAATGTTCATTTTAGTCTATTCGAACATTTTGCTGGATGTTCAAATGGTTATCTTATTCGGGACAAAAAATTTCGTTCCAAGATAATCTGTTCAAAATTTTTCGTTCCAAGATAATCTGTTTGAACACGTTCGAAAGTAAAAGACCTTTCGTCGTTCTTTTAGAATGAAATTTGAAATTCGTCCATATATCTCATTTTTTGGGATGATTTTCAATTCATTCCAAAGAAAAAGTGTCCCAATAACTTTTTTTTGTTGCAGTGACTTACTCCATGCAACTCTCAAGTCGAAGGATTAATTTTGTGGTGAAATGAATTGTGCAATACCCACAGATGCATGCATGTTTGTACAACCAAAAAGAATTAGAGCAAACTGGTAATAGATCTTCTTTTTAAAATAAACCAATCCTGTAAAGTTCAAGTATTTACTTGGATCAACCATATCCTACCCAAAATCGAAGATATACAATCATGTAAAATTAGATATGATTTAAGTTCAGATGATTATAAAGTGTTGGAGACTGAAGCATGTGCTTGATGTTCAAGCTTACGCACAAGTTGTCCATAAAACTTATAAGTGCACTACAAGAAAACTATTTATTTGCTGCCAGTTATTTTCTATCAAAATGATTATTTACTGTTAAAATGAGTTTATTCTCATCACAAATAGTTCATTTTCATCGTAAATAACTCGTCATAAATATTCACAAATACCTCGATCATGATATGAGAATTCCGCCTTTCCAAGTTTGTGTTGTTTTTTTTTCCCCAAGAAGGTTGTGAATTGCATACTGGAATCTATGGCTGTGAAGGTCTAGCTTTGACCTCTAACGTTGTAGCTAATTTCACTATAACTTTCAAATGAACTTTTATGTTATTTCTTCCTCAAAAATTACTTTTTTATATTGTTTCCAAATAAATGTGATATTTTTGAAAGTGCTTTAGATATATAGTTATCAAACAGTAAATAACTTTTAATAGTAGAGCTTATTACTTGAGCTCTACAACTATAAGCCTTGAGCTGAAAGCTCTATTACCCACCGCAATCCAAAACATGCACTTGTTTTGGTTTGTGCTCTGCCAATGTTGACTCTCAAACTTTTAGATATTCAAAATGAACTTGGATTCAGTGTTCCTTTACTTTAGGGTCTCGTTCTCTCGCTGGAGATTTTCCATTTCAGATGCCATCTTTTTCATTCGTTCTTCCATTCTTGCGAACCTTCCCTCCATGTTAGTCCAGGTAGCTTCTTGTTCACGGGTTGCTTGGGATCGGGTTGCAAGAGGCATACGAAAGGCGTGTTAGTTTTACTCAGAAGATCTCACAGATGACGCTAATTGTTAAGGACGTGTTTTCCACCCAACCTTGCTCGATTGATCACCTGAGACAAGAAAGTTTGGGTGGCCTAGCCTTGGAGTGCTAGGAAGCACCTCCAATGCCTCTGTTAATGCATGATTTGGAGAGAGAAAGATAGATAATGAGAGAGAATGAATCCCCTTGAATTATACTTGAATCGAGGCTTTTATACTTCCCTTGTCTGGTGTGGCTCTATTCTTCCCGTGCCTGAGGTATTTGCCCTAGTGTTGGATGGTGTGCCCTCGCATTTAATGTGGTAGCATCTATCAAGGCGTCTTTGACCAGCACCAATCTTTGTGTCAGGGGTCAGCATCCTGTCGCATTTAATATTGCACCCCCTGTTAGAGATGAGATCTCTACCTATATCTAATCATTCGATGTGGTATGGCTGGAGGCGTGCCCAAGTAGGGGTTGTCTCATCCTTTCCTATGCTGTCACGGTCCATCTCCTTTTTAATAATGGGCTCTTAATTTTGATAATTGAAGCAGGCCTAGCCTAATGAGGGATGAATATGTCATTCGAGTTCCGGTGTAGAAAATAAATCGGATCCCACAGACAGCACCAATTGTTGAGGACATAAATCTTCTCCTAGACCAAAACGAGAGAAAGAGTCATCCCTAGCCCATAGCTTCAACTCGTGCCTCAATCAGTGTTGTCTGTAGTCCACGATGGCAACCCTGAGATGTGGTGTGATGCCAGTGCGTACATCCATATTGGTGAAAAGAAAGCAATTACAGTAAATATAAATAGAGAGAGAGACACACAAATTTACGTGGTTTTGCACAAGGCATACATCCATGGATTGATTAGAGGGAAAATCTACTATGAAATAAGTATTTTACAATCTCTCATGATTTCTTTCTCATATCTTGCAATACAATGGTGTCAGGACCCCTTTAGCCCAGAGCATATAAAAATGGCATCTTGCCTCCTATTGTTGAAGAGGAAGTTGAACCTCCTCTCAGATCTTGAATCCCCTTTTATAGGCCTTGGGAGTAAAGAATATTAGCCTTATGTCACCTCACTACCCCTTTTTGCATGTCTGGCCCCCTTCCTCTCTTTCTCATTTTTTCCATCCTTTTTCTATTGCGTGTCTAACTTCCCTTCTTATCTTGTCCTCTCCTTGTCTCTTCATTTCTTTCTCTCCTTTTCTTACTTTTGTCATTTCCTCCATCTTGCATCCTTATGGAGGCCTTCTAGTGGACTGGGCCCTCCATCTTGGGCCTAGTATATTTATCCATTATAGTTTGCCCGTAATTCTTAAGGTCGATTTACTCAACAAGAAGGCCTTGAGAACTTTAACTCAAGCCGTTATGGGAGCCGGTCCCTGGTTTTCTATTTGTTTCTGTCAAGAAATGGAAATCTTTGAGTGTGAAACTCGCCTTCGAGATTTAGGTGGGAGAAAACTTGATATCGCTAGTGGCAAGCGCGAAGCTCGGCTTAGAGAGATAAGCTGGAGATGGATTCAACCGCACTAGATGCGAGTGCAGGGCTTAGCATGGGGGAGACAGGCGGGAGATGAACTTGATTGCGATAGTGGCAAGTGCAGAGCTCAGCATGGAGAGATAGGTGGGAGATGGACTCTATCGCGCTAGTGGTGAGCGTGGAGCCCAGCTTGGAGAGATAGGTAGGAGATGGACTCGACCGTGCTAGTGGCCAGCATAGAGCCCAGCTTCGAGAGATATGTGAGAGATGAACTCGACCGTGCTAGTTGCAAGCGCAAAGCCTAGCTTGGAGAGATAGGCAGGAGCTGGACTCGACTGTGGTAGTGGTGAGCGCAGAGCTTGGCATAGAGAGATAGGTGGGAGGTGGACTTGACTGTGCTAGTGGTGAGCGCAATAGTTGCAGGCGTGAAGCTCAATATGGAGAGATAGGTGGGAGATGGACTTGACCGTGCTAGTGGTGAGCACGAAACTCGGATTGGGGAGATAGGAGGGAGATAGACACAACCGCTTGTAGCAAGCACGAAGCTCAGCTTGGAGAGATAGGCGAGATATTGACTCGACCGTGCTAGTGGCAAGAGCGGAGCTCGGCTTGGAGAGATAGGTGAGAGATGGACTCGACCGCGATAATGGAAACCACGAAGCTCGCAAAGACCTGTGAAATTTGTAGTAAGGGCCTTCAAGGATGCAACTATCTGAACGTTTATAGTTAGCAAAGAGTACATTTTTGTGATTGTTTTTGTCAATGATGGCGTTAGCGGACTTTTTGCCCCTTTAGCTGAGTTGCTATTTTATGTTCCCATTTTGGTGTTGATGTATTAGTTTGTTGGTAGTGACCCGTGCTTATGTGGTCAAGGAGCCATCGACCCCCTGGGTCCATCTTAGGTGGTTGTCGAGCCCATCGACTCATTCTTGAAGCTAACCTGCGTGAGGCGGTTGTGAAGCTTAGAAGCTCATTCCTGGAGGTAACCCAATTGCTGCGGTTGTGGCATGAGTGTCACCACTTGGAGTTTGCTTGCCAAGGACAGATGGGACACTTAAGAGAGGTGTTCCCTCTGTTGTTCACCAGTGCGAGTGTGGAGCATCGGCTTATATAACTAAGTAGGAGATATGCTTGACACGTTGGGTGGCGAAGAGAGATGGGACACTTAGGTGTTCCCTTCATTGTTTACCAAGTGCGAGTACAGAGCATTGGCTTAGATAACCAGGCAGGAGATGTTCTTGACCGCACTGGGTGGTGAGGAGAGTTTGGAGAGAGGTGTTCCCACCTTTGTTAGCTGGGTGCAAGCATGGGACATCGGCTTTGGTAACCAAGCGAGAGATGTGCTCGACCGAGCTAGGTGGCCAGAGAGATGAGATACTTAGGAGAGGTGTTTCCTCCTTTGATTGTCGGGTGCAAGTGCGGAGCATCGGCTTAGATAACCAGGCAGGAGATGTGTTCGATCGTGCTGGGTGACTTGGTGAGATGGGACACTTAGGAGAGTTGTTCCCTCCTTTGTTCGCAGGGTGCGCGTGCAAGCATTGACTTAGATAACCAGGTCAGAGATGTGCTCGACTACATTGGGTTGGGAGTAGTGATGGGACACTTACGAGAGGTGTTCCCTCCTTTGTGTACTGGGTGCGAGCACGGAGCATCAGCTTAGGCAACTAGGCGGGAGGTGTGCTTGACTATGTTGTGTGTCGGGGAGGGATGGGACACTTACGAGAGGTGTTCCCTCTTTTGTTTGTCAGTTGCGAGCGTGGAGCATTGACTTAGTTGTATTGGTAGGAGATGTGCTCAACCGTGTTGAGGGACAACCCGTGTGCTTAAGTAGTGTTCGACTACATGGGAGATATGCTCGTCGCATTGAGCGAGGCTAACAAGACTACTCGGGTGTGGCTGAACCCGACGGGAGATAATTGACCATGTTGAGGGACAATCCGTGTGCTCGAGTGAAGTTAGAGTTAGCAGGAGATTATCTTGCCTCGTTGAGCGAGGCTAATCTGATTGCTTGAGTGTGGTCAAACCCGGCAAGAGGTTGAGCCCGACTGTACTGCTACGGCCGGAGATGGAGCTCTACAACGCTAATGTGAGAAGAGACAAAGCTTGACCATGCAAGGGGGTTTCCACAAAAAGCCAAACCGTTTAGTGTAGATAATCCAAATTATATGTTTGAGACCTTGCAAGCCTGAGCCAAGTGGCGCGATGTATGGTTAGCGTCAAATTCGTAGTGGAACTGCATATTCCACATGACCAGTGGACTAATCCCGAGGGGTGAGGGAACTCGGATTGGAGAATCACTTTGTCTGTGACATATTCACTTGTGACCTTCCAGAGTGCATGGCGACACGCATCCTCTGCATGCATTGCATAGGGCAGCAAGAGACTGAGCTTGGTAGTCAGTTGTGCGCGTTGATGGTCGATGGTGCATGTTGTATGGGCCATGCAACATACCCATGACTTGGCTCTTCGTGAGGTTTTGAAGGCTCATGGGCCACTGGTTGTGGCAATGAGAGTTATTGTCATGTAACTCAGGTGGTTTCCTGCCACAAGAATTGGCGAGCTATGCCTAGGCAAGGTGGTCGAGCAGACCGAGAGATTTGTGTCCATGAAAGGTGGTTGAGTAGACTGAGGGAGCTACGTCCGAGGGTGGTGGTCAAGCATACCGAGGGATCTGTGTTCGTGAAGGTGGACAAGCAAACTGAGGGATCTGTGTCCGTGAAAAGTGGTCGAGCAAACTGATAAATTTAATTTTTACATGATTTTTATTACTCTTTTACTTATTAAAATTGTCAGTTTTCCTTTATTTCTTTCAATATTACTTTATTTTTATTTTTTTTCTTTTATTTGAAGGAATGAGAAGGTTTACTGCAAAAGTAGGGCATTTTGGTATATTCAAGAAAGGAAACAAAGGGGTTTAACGTAATCCCGAATAGGAAGC
>QEOW01000451.1:6423-17172 GCA_003123825.1 Juglans hindsii | reverse complement strand
TTTTTTTTTTTTTTTTTTTTTTTTTTTTTTTTTTAAGAGGAGTCGGAAGCCACATGTCCAATAGTGACCCTGTCCCAATTTTATCCATAGCCCTCACTTATATTCTCCTTAGAATTTCCAGCTTGCTGGTTGGCCACTTGCTACCCCAATTCCTTCATCTTTGGCTCGGACTCCACATGATTTCCAGCCTTATCTTGCTCAGTACTTGTTGTTTGTGGCTGCTCAATTGTCCTTCCACTTCTCAATGCTATTACTTTGACATGTTCCTTAGGATTGATAACGGTATTGCTCAGCAAAGTTTCCATTGTCCTCTCTGTAAGAATACTTGAAAGCTAACCAATTTGAGCCTCAAGGTTATGAATCAAAGCCAAATTGTTTTGGATTGCCAAATCTATCTTTTGCATGTATTGCATGAACATCACCTCAAGTGTCGGCTTCTTTTCTTGCTATGGAAAATTCTGAGGTGGTCTAGCTGCCCCTTGATTGTTGCTCCACGAAAAATCTGGGTGATTTCTCCATCCGAGATTGAACGTATTTGAATAAGAATTTTTTTGACATTGGAAATTGGATGTGTAATTAGCTTGTTCAGAATTTGATTGAGCAAAAGGATTTCCCACTTGGCAATTGATACTTGAGTGATTTCTCGCACAATAATCACACACAACATTAGTTTGAATAGCATTAACATTCATCTTACCTAGTTGTTTTGATAAAGTTGGCATTTGTGCCGCCAATGGGGTAATAGAATCATGCTCAAAAAATCCAGCTGTCTTTCTTGGCATTGCTCTCTCTGAAGACCATTGATAGTTGTTGGATGCCAATTCCTCCAAAAGTTCATAAGTTGCTTCATGAGTTTTACTCATTAAAGCCCCTCCAGCTACTGCATCAACCATGGACCTGTTTGTAGCTCCCAAACCATTGTAGAATGTTTAGACTTAAAGCCACGCCGGAAGGTCATGATGAGGACACTTTCGTATTAAATCTTTGTACCTCTCCCATGCTCCATACAAAGATTCATTCTCAAATTGAGTGAATGTGGTAATATCATTCCTTAGCTTTGCTGTCTTAGATGGAGGGAAATGCTTTGCAAAAATTTTTTATGCTAACTCCTCCAAAGTAGTAATGACACCAGGTGGTAGAGAATTTAGTCAAGTTTTCGCTTTTTCTTTAAGCGAAAAAGGAAAAAGCCTCAAACGAATAGCATCATCTGTCACTCCATTATCCTTGAAGGTGTCGCAAATCTCTGGAAAATTTGCGATATGAACATTAGGACCCTCTTACGACAACCCCCCAAATTGAACAGTTTGTTGTATCATTTGAATTATAGAAGGCTTAATCTCGAAATTATTAGCTTGTATAGCTGGCCTACTTATGCTAGATGTAGCCACATTAACCGAGGACATACCATAGTCCCTCAAAGCCCTATTAGCCTTTTCATTCTGCTGATCCACCATAGTGATGGCAGATGTGGTGACTTCTTGCTTTTTCTTCTTATTGATTCGATGCAAAGTTCTCTCAATCTTAGGATCAAAAAGTGTAGACTCTAATGGTTTAGATCGGGGCATACACTTCTAAATCCTGAAATAAAAATAAAAAAGATCCAAATTAGTAAAAAACTAGAAAGTATCAATATCAATAACAAATAATTAATCTCTAGCAACTGTGCCAAAAATATGCTAGTTGAAATCACAAGTGCACGAATTGTAACAAGTAATAAAGTGAATGAGTAAGAGTATTGTCCCATGAGGATTGCAAAATTAATAATAAATACCAAAATTTACTAAATTATGATATGTTTGATAATTTGAACAGTAATGAATTGTTGAACTAGAAAATTTAAAATAACCAAATTTAAATAAGCAAATTGAGATCAAGAAAACAAGATTTTGAGGTTTTCGATTCACCATAACTAATCCTATGCGAATTTCCTAATTGAATTAATTATAATTATTTCCTATTGTTGATAATCAAGTCTCTTTAATTTATTCATTAATCTTTCTCAAACATTAACAAAATAACCCAACAAGCAAATTTTCTACATCTCTGTGAAAATTCTAAACCTGTCAAAATTCATTAAGAACAAAGAAACCCTCATAAATATTACACAAGTCCATAGATATCTCTATCCTATGGATTCCTTATGGTATCTCAAATATAGGCTGAAACAATTATCACTTCTCAATCTCAAATTGAATCCCAAATCATATAAATGGTGATCAATAATTCACAAGCATTAAGTGCAGAATGAACTACTCAACAATATGAAACAAATACTAAACTAATTCAATTAAAGAAAGATTCACATAATCATAGTTAGGCTACATTGTAGCCCTAGAAAATAGAATTTCGTTCATAATAAAACTGAATAAAAACATAATCAAAGAGTTTAACATCCAGCTATTGAAAGAGATTCGGAATAAAGAAAAAAAAAACTCAAAAACCCAGATCTTCCATGATGTCAGCTGCTCCCCTCCAAAGCCAAGTCATAGACTCTGGATGCTTTTTTTTTTTCATTGAAGCCGTCCTCACAAGGAAAGAAAATCAATCCCCAATCTGTGCTATCAATTCTAAAGATTTTCAGGCTTAAATTGTGGTCCATTTTTCGATTGGAAAACGTGGGAGTTACAACAACTCTATTTTAGGAATATTTGTAACCCGTTAAGTTAGTTTTCCAATGCCATTTGAATCAGCTCAATCTTATCTCTGACGCGAGAGATATTGTGCGAATATTCAAGACTGTGTAGAGACGCTTCCAATTCAGGATTATGTTAAATTCCTTTGTTTCCTTTCTTGATTGTACCAAAATGCCCTTCTTTTGATGGCCAATGGTTCACATTGATGGTCGATAGTGCATGTTGCATGGGCCATGCAACGTGCCCACGACTTTGCTCTTCGTGAGGTTTTAAAGGCTCGTGGGTCACTGGTTGAGGCAAGGAGAGTTATTGTCATGTAACTCAGGTGGCTTCCCACCACATCAAGTGGCGAGCTATGGCCAGGCAAGGTGGTTGAGCAGACTGAGAGATTTGTGTTTGTGAAAGGTGGTTGAGTAACAGCGGTGGTGGTCAAGCAGACTGAGGGATCTGTGTTTGTGAAAGGTGGTCGAGCAAACTAAGGGATCTGTGTCTGTGAAAGGTGGTCGAGCAGACCAAGGGAGCTGTGTCCGAGGAAGGTGAGACTGGTGAGAAAGATCCCCCTTGCACTTTTCATTGCTAGGGGCAACCACATCTGGAACATATATGCTAGCAGGTCCAATAGTGGCCCTGTGTGACCTTAGCAACCCGTGGCTGGCTGATAGTAACCCAAAAACTTCAAAGTTCTCCACCATGAGGAATTGGCGAGAGGCTTCCTGCCGACTCCATCTAGGCATCAAGCCTAATGGCTGGGACTTTCTCGTGCCATGTGAGGGAGGTAGCAAGCTTACATGCCCACCGTTATGCGCATCCCGATTTGGTGCACCCGTTGTGTGCACCAGATGGCTTTTGTGGGTGCTCTGACAGTTGTGGCGGCTTGGTGAGAGAGATGTCGTGATGGGGACAGACAATGTTGGGAACTTTTAGACTTTTAAATAAATTATTGGGCCCCATACCAATTAAATAGAGGCCCACTTGTTCCATAAATATTAAGTGGATTTTAATCCAATTATTGAGGATAATAAAAGTCAATCCATTGTAATAAATTTGAGTTCGCGACCTATTCCAAATTGCCCGTTAAACCTCAATTGTGCTACCAAAATGTATTAGCTCATATTAATACCGTCCAAAATCCATACCGAACCTCAACGACCTTAAATTAAATTTTTGGGCCAAATTAAAATTCTTAGTCAATCTCAATAAATTATAGCTCGTGAGTTTAAAATGATCCATTAAACATAAGTTAGGGGCAATGAAACTATATATCCTTACTCCATCCGTACTAATATTGGATCTGGTGTTTCATATCTGACCAATGCTTTGGTAAGGTTATCATCAATCGTATCAAAATCAATTTTAACTAGAAGTTTAAGAGAAATAAAGTTTAGGCCCCGTTTGGATATAAGAAGTGTTTCATCTCTTCTAATCATTACAACTTTATCAAATTCTTATATAAAATATAATAAACAATTCAACTTTTTCAAATTTTAAAATAATAATGATATTAAAAATAATATTATAACAATATTTTATTCAATTTTTTNGGCCAGGCAAGGTGGTTGAGCAGACTGAGAGATTTGTGTTTGTGAAAGGTGGTTGAGTAACAGCGGTGGTGGTCAAGCAGACTGAGGGATCTGTGTTTGTGAAAGGCGGTCGAGCAAACTAAGGGATCTGTGTCTGTGAAAGGTGGTCGAGCAGACCAAGGGAGCTGTGTCCGAGGAAGGTGAGACTGGTGAGAAAGATCCCCCTTGCACTTTTCATTGCTAGGGGCAACCACATCTGGAACATATATGCTAGCAGGTCCAATAGTGGCCCTGTGTGACCTTAGCAACCCGTGGCTGGCTGATAGTAACCCAAAAACTTCAAAGTTCTCCACCATGAGGAATCGGCGAGAGGCTTCCTGCCGACTCCATCTAGGCATCAAGCCTAATGGCTGGGACTTTCTCGTGCCATGTGAGGGAGGTAGCAAGCTTACATGCCCACCGTTATGCGCATCCCGATTTGGTGCACCCGTTGTGTGCACCAGATGGCTTTTGTGGGTGCTCTGACAGTTGTGGCGGCTTGGTGAGAGAGATGTCGTGATGGGGACAGACAATGTTGGGAACCCTTGTGGTGGCCATTAGTTGGTTCTCCAGCTCACAGTTTGGCTAGCTGGATGACTTGGTCACAGAAGGCCGCAGGCTCCTCGAGGCACATGACAACGTGCAACCGCTGCAAACTTTGTGCAAGGGTGCATGGTCCCCGTTGTTGGGGACCACCCTGGAGGTGACAAAAAGTGCCAGTGGTGCGACGGTGGCTGGTGGTGGCCAAGGGCAACCTATCTATGGTTCTCTAGGGTGCTTGTCAAAGTGCACCTTCCATATGTATTGTATGCACTTCCTCCATGGACAGGGCCCACTTCGGCATCGATAGATAGCGTTGGCAATCCATGTGGTGGCCGTCGACACCTTGGCCGAGCTCACTGTAGGCGGGCGGAGGAGTTTCGTTGACCCTAGGACACAGCACGTGATCTGCCGAGGTAGGGGGTGGTGGTGAACGGCCTCCACTAGCTCTGTTCGACTACTAGTGGAGTGGCCAGACATAGACGCAGCCACTCGTGATGGGCAGCTTGTAGTACCCGCTGCGTGAGCCTCCAGTGCGCACAGGCATGTAGTGGGAGTGTGCCCTTCATGCCACTGTGCATGCCATGCACAGTGAGTGCACGTTATATGTGAATAGTGCATTCGGTGCATGGTGCCATGTGTTATGTCATCACCTCACTTAAGTGCACAATGGGTGCTGCACGTATGCAATGCAGTTAAGTGCACAACACACTTAGACACATGGGTGAGGAATTTCATTCTGATCATGAAACGTTGGGTTCATGTGTCACAGTGCACTTACCCATACAGGCGAGGAAAAGTCCTCTCGCCCATTTTTTTTAACAATGTTATCCAAAGTGATAAAAGTAATGACAGATGAAAAGATGAGAGAATCTTATCTGCTCATTTGGAGATGGCTTTAGAAGCTAGGAAATCCTCCCTCTACCACTTCTGTCGTAGAAAATAAATCAGATCCCACAGATGGCGCCAATTGTTAAGGACGTAAATCTCCCCACAGGTCAAAATGGGAGAAAGAGTCATCCTCAGCCCACGGCTTCAACTCGTGCATCGATTAGTGTCATCCGTAGTCCACAGTGGTGGCCCAAAGCAGTGGTACGGTGCTCGTACATACATTCATAGTAGCGAACAGAAAGTAATTACAATAAATGTAAATACGAATGGAGACATAGATTTACGTAGTTCAGCACAGAGCCTAAGTTCACGAGTTGTTGGGAGGGAAAATCTACTATGAAATAAGTAATTTATAATCTCTCATGGTTTCTCTCTCATATCTCGCAATACAATAGAGTCGAGACCCCTTTTGCCCATAGTAGATAAAATTGGCATCTCGCCTCCTATTGTTGAAGAGGAAGCTGATCTTCCTCTCAGATCTCAAATTCCTTTTTGTAGCCCTTGGGAGTACAGAATATTAGCCTTATGTCACCTCACTGTCCCGTTTTGCATATCTGACCCCCCTTCCTCTCTTTTCTCATTTTTCCCGTCATTTTTCTCTTGTGTTTCCGAGTTCCTCTCTTATCTTGTCTCTTTCTTTCTTTCTCTTCTTTTCTTATTTTTGTCCTTTTCTTCCTCTTGTATCTTGATGGTGGCCTTCTAGTGGACTGGGCACTCCATCATGGGCGTAGTATATTTATCCCTTTAGCTACTTGGGACAACCCTAATTTTTTGAGGAGGAAGAACTGTGTATGGGTCCATATATGTGTGCACACGGGTTGGACAATATCCATGGGTCTTGGGTTGCTCTATGGGTTTAAGGGCTCCTCCACTAATCCCATTGTGGGCTCAGTAATTTGATTGGGCCACTGGATCTAAATAAACTCTTGATCTGAGCCATATTTTTGTGGGCCAAGTAACTGGATAATACTAATGGGCCAGATTTGAGTCAAAAGTAAGCCCAAGTTATTCCATAAATATTTTAGACTTTTAAATAAATTATTGGGCCCCATACCAATTAAATAGAGGCCCACTTGTTCCATAAATATTAAGTGGATTTTAATCCAATTATTGAGGATAATAAAAGTCAATCCATTGTAATAAATTTGAGTTCGCGACCTATTCCAAATTGCCCGTTAAACCTCAATTGTGCTACCAAAATGTATTAGCTCATATTAATACCGTCCAAAATCCATACCGAACCTCAACGACCTTAAATTAAATTTTTGGGCCAAATTAAAATTCTTAGTCAATCTCAATAAATTATAGCTCGTGAGTTTAAAATGATCCATTAAACATAAGTTAGGGGCAATGAAACTATATATCCTTACTCCATCCGTACTAATATTGGATCTGGTGTTTCATATCTGACCAATGCTTTGGTAAGGTTATCATCAATCGTATCAAAATCAATTTTAACTAGAAGTTTAAGAGAAATAAAGTTTAGGTCCCGTTTGGATATAAGAAGTGTTTCATCTCTTCTAATCATTACAACTTTATCAAATTCTTATATAAAATATAATAAACAATTCAACTTTTTCAAATTTTAAAATAATAATGATATTAAAAATAATATTATAACAATATTTTATTCAATTTTTCAATTTTCATCTTCACTCACTATCTTAACGACACCATATTGTTGTTAATAATGATTCTAAAAGATTAAAATTATAACATTTACTATTTTGTTTGTTATTGAGTAAGATTATAAGTAGATTAAATTAATGGATTAGTACAAGTTTGGTGGAGAAGTGGGACTCCAAACATACTCCGAAAAGATTAATAAAAAGCAACACAAAAAATAAATAAACGGAAAATGACTACAAAAAGCTGATCCTCTATTCTTTACGTAGTCCCAACAAATTTTCAACACTAGGGTGATTTTTTGCACAATCTAGTGTTCGATTGTTGTGAAGAGTTCTTTATAAGATCCCAGTTGGAGTAGATGTTGTTGAGCATCAGACCCACGTTCTTGGAACGAGAAGCATGCAACTCCTAGAAAATTAGGACTCAAAAAGCATGAGTGGATTTGAGATGAATCCACTGGGCTCTCCTCGACTAGATGGTTTCCCTGCCATTTTCTTTCAGACTCACTAGTCTATTGTGGGGAATGATGTAGTTGCTGCGGACCTTGAATTGCTCACTCTGAAAATTGGTTTTTAGGCCATAAACAATACCTTAATTGCCTTAAGCCCCAAAAAGAACTCCCCCTTGTATGTTTCAGATTTCAGACCTATTAGCCTTTGCAATGTACTCTACAAAATCATTGCAAAGGTCATTGCAAACAGACTAAAAGTCATTTTACCCTTTCTTATCTTAGAAACTCAAAGTGCTTTTGTCCCTGGTAGGTTGATCTCAGATAATACCATTGTAGCTTATGAGCAGCTACATTCCATGCAGAACAGAATGAGGAAGCAAAAGGATGCATTTATGGCCCTCAAACTCGACATGAGTAAGGCCTATGATAGAATAGAATGGTCATTTTTACAAGCTGTTTTACTGAAGATGGGTTTCGATAAGGGTTGGGTTGATCTCATTATGCAATGTGTTGGAATTGTCTCTTATTCCATCATTCTAAATGGAACCCCTCAAGCATCCTTCAAACCTACCAGGGGTATTAGACAGGGAGATCCCCTCTCCCCCTATCTCTTCATTCTGTGCTTAGATATGCTTAGTTTTGCTTTAATCCAAGCTGAACAAAAGGGACCCATCTCTGGAATTCCTGTCAACCGTGGCTCCTTTACTGTTAACCACTTGTTTTTTTGCAGATGACAGCCTGGTATTCTGTAAGGCTCAGGTTTTGGAATGGTTTAGATTACACATCACACTAAGAGCTTATGAATTAGCTTCTGGTTAGAGGCTCAACCTTGGGAAGTCTTCCATTTTTTTCAGTAAGAATACCAAGCCTGATATCAAGCAAGCCATTTTGGCTTCAGCAGGGATTCAAGCCTCGGGTCCTTTTGAGCAATACTTAGGTCTGCCTTCCTATGTAGGCAAGAACAAAACAAAGGCCTTTAACCATATACTGGATAAAATCAAAGGCAAGATCAGTAGCTGAAAAACCAATTTGCTTTCCCAAGCAGGAAATGAAATCCTTCTAAAGGCAGTTATCCAAGAAATTCCTACATATTGCATGAGTATTTTCTTAATCCCTAAGAGTATCCTGAAGAACATCAACAAAAGCATGCAATCCTTCTGGTGGGGCTTGAGAGACCAGAAATCCAAGATGCACTGGCTCAGTTGGCAGGGAATGGGGATGTCAAAACAAAAGGGGGGATTGGGCTTCAGGGATTTTGAAGATCTTAACAAAGCTCTCTTGGCAAAGCAAGAATGGAAGCTCCTCACAAACCCATCTTCACTTGCAGCTCTTGTACTCAAAGCAAAGTACTACCCTTCAGAAGATTTCTACAATGCAAAAGTAAGGAATGGAGACTCCTTTGTTTGGAAAAGCATCACAGCAGCAAGACCTCTACTACTTGAAGGCCTTCTATGGAAGGTAGGGAATGGTCAAAGTATAAAATTATGGTCAGACAAATGGATCCCTTATCCATCCTCTTACAAAATCCAATCCTTGCCGAGGATTCTGCCACAAGAGACTACGGTGGCCTCTTTAATTGACCAAGACTCTCTTAAATGGAATATGTCTTTGATTCAAGACCTATTTTGTCCAGCTGAAGTCTCAATCATACAAAAGATTCACATCAGTCCATGTAAAAGCAATGACAAACTGACTTGGAGATGCACTGTAAATGGCAAATTTTCAATGAAGTCTGCATATCACTTTCAAACATCTCTTAATACTGAAAAGCTTGGACAAACCTCTGTGCCATCTCAAACCATAGAAATATGGCACCACATTTGGAAACTTCAGATCCCAAATGCCCACAAAATCTTCCTTTGGAGAGCTGCCAAGGACATACTCCCCACCAAGGTGAACNAATTTGGGTGGTAATCTATTCGGGCGGGTAAGATGACATCTTAACCGCCCAAATCTAGTTACAGATACTGGTTATATACCCGATTATCCATAATCGGGTATTTTTTAAAAAAAAATCGTTTCAATTACAAAACGACGTCAATTTATTTGAGAAAAACGACGTTGTTTTGTAATACTTATTACTTCCCCAGCTTGCCCTACTGCTACATGCACAACCGAACAAATCAATTTTCCTCTCTCTCTCTCTCTCTGTCTCTCTCCACTTTGCCCTCTCTGCCTCTATCAAGTCCCCAACACCCCAGCAAGTAGCATCCCATCCGTTGATGTCGGTGAGAGGTCATTGTCAGTTAACGTCATAGAAGCTATCCACATAAGTCTCTCTCTCTCTCTATCTCTCTCTGTGTAGTGACCCAGTCCAATATTCTAAGGTCAGAATAGGAATAATTTTATTAGGTCTAAAATTTGGACTTAAAAAAATAATTTTAGTTTATTTATTCTTAATTAACTTTGATATTATTATATACATTTTAATTTGGATTATTATTATTAATCTATTTATTAAAAGATAAACGTTATTAAATCATTTAGAAATTTTCTCAATTTAAAATCATCATTAATTGATGTCCCCTACACAATCTTAGTCACTCTGAATCCTACGTTAAATGAACTATTTAATTGTATCTTTAGTTCAAACTCTCTTATCGGTTGAGCACCATCTGATTCCAAATTGAACTCTACGGCACCCTCTGCCCTCTGTTATTGCCCCCAAATGGTAGAACTTCAGCAAGACGCGAAGCTTCTCGTTTAGGTCGTTTTTTTTTTCCAATGCTGAAAGTGGTTCTAAGTACGAGTGCAACCGGTCCGGTTTTGGAAAAAATTTAGGACCGAACCGGTATGTATCGGTTTTATATTTTTCAAAACCGATTACGCTCCAGTTACCCTCCTAACCCGGTATCTTCGGTTTTACCGGTCCGGTCCAGTCCGATTTTTCGGTTTTTTTAAAATGCAAAAATATATAATAAAGTATTACCTCTTATAATAAAATGTTATTAATAATTTAATATATATTTTTTATGTTTAAAGCATATGATCAATTAAATTTTCATCTTTAAGACTAAACTTTTATTTTATAAATTATAATAACATT
>QEOW01000448.1:60120-70208 GCA_003123825.1 Juglans hindsii | reverse complement strand
TTTTTTTTTTTTACTTTTTTATACATTTAATTTTTAATTTTTTTTAAAGAATAAAAAAATCATAATATTATTAAAAAATATTTTTTTAATCACCAAATCAAAATAATAATAATAATAATAAAATTCTAGCGGTAACCAAGCGGGAAGATTATCATTTCCCTTTCTTAATAAGTTATGTAGCATTGTACGTGTAAAAATTTCGTATTCATCATAATTCGTCAATGGTTGACAATACAATGAATGGACTTTGAAATGATGTCGAGAAGAATAATTAATGCATTTTCAAACGCGTCAACCTCGAAAGTTGAAAACAATATTTAATGAATTTTTAAATTAAGGCTTGTTTGAATTATAAGTAAACTCAATTTATCTCATCTTATTATATTTAATTATTATAAATTTTTTAAATTTTAAATAAATAAATAATTTAAGTTTTTTAAATTTAAAATGAATATAATATTAAAAAATAATATTTTAATAATATTTTATTCAATTTTTAATTTTTATCTCATTTCAATTCACTATCTAAACAACGGATTGATTTTATATTGAAACATGCATGCAGAGCAGGCTACTAATGTAATTTCAAGATTTATATATATATATATATATATATATATATATGTATAGAAAAAATTTTCTTGCAAGCGATTTCGCTCACCAAACTTTATACCAATATTAAATATAAGATATTCTTTTTTTTAATAAAAAAGGTTATGTGAGTATTGGTACGCGATTTGGTACACCAAACCGTTTATATTTAGCAAGTCTCTTATATATTTATAATTTTACGTACGAGATTTATTTTATCAATTTTTTTGTAATTTAATTTTTAAATTTTGAATTTCTTAATTTTAAGGATATCAATAATTGACACGTAGAGAAATAAATTTTTTGTAAGTTTTTCTTAAATACAGTTAACATGTCTTTTATCTTCTCATCATTTCATAATGTTACATTTAATAACTAAAAATTATTTATTATATCCTACTCGTGGACCAATAATTTAATATCATATCTGAAAGGACAATGCTACATCCCCGCTGGGGGTGTAGTATTGTTTTATATGTATTTTTTTTAAGTTATTTTTATATAGATTTTTTAATACCTTTAAATATTTTTTAAAAATAAAATAAATTTAGAACATCATTAACAAAATACTTCTTTAATCAAAAAGAAAAAAAAATCATTAAAAAATACTTCTTTAATCACGAAGTAAAATAAAAATTTAAAAAAAATATTTTTTTTCTAATTTTTTATTTTTCTTCGTAATTAAGAAAATACTTTTTAATAATATTATGATTTTTTTTATTTTTTTAAAATATTTAAAATGACCCCATAAAAAACACATAGAAATATATTGCTAGACCCAACGGGAGCCCAACGGGAGATCTAGCATTTTCCTATATGAAAAGATAGTGTTAAAAATGATGAGAAATAGAATGTTTCTATAAACATATCTTGATTCAAGACCAGTTTCAAATTGATTGTGAATATTTTTTTGATAGAGAATTGATTATGAATATTTTAATTCTCATCGAGAATTGAGAATTTTCTGATCATGATATTTTCTTCAATAAAATAATTTACATTGTGGGCCGGGTTATAATTAATTTTGAACAGCCATAGGCTACACTTCACTTGTATTTCATTTATTTATTTAATTAATTAATTTGAGCTAAGGCAAAAGTTGTTTTGGTTTGATTTTCTCTCTAGTTAAGAAAAATTAAGGGCATGTTTGAGAACATTACTCTTATAGATATTTTCAAATTATTTCATTATTATTAATTATTATTTTATTATATTATCACTAATATTCACAAATAATCTGAGATATTCTTGTTATGTTTATGAATACAACTGTTCTTAAATATCTTTAGATTATTTTATTTCTATTCACAAATGATCTAAAATACTTTTTAACATAAAAATGAAACCTAACATTCAAACAGAGCCTAAATACTATAGATGTGATGGCATGATGCACTCTAATAAATAAAGTCCAAACCGAACCCCTAGAACCGAAAGATCATAGATTTTTGTGGTCAAAGGCATGGAGGAGTCAGGACCAGACCGCATTGGTAAAAATTTGATTCGAGGACTGGTTCTTTGGTCATTTTGAATAATACTCATCAATTTGAAAATTACTATAAAATACCATCATTTTTCTCACTTTGTATGCTCAATATCTTTTTATTTATTTATTTATTTTGTATTAAAATAATTATTACGTAGTTTTGGAATACATAAAAATAATACTGTTATTTTATCACGCTATATCATGTTATTAAAAATTAGTATTTGGTGCTTATATCAATTTTTTAATAATATAATAATTTTGTGATAGAATAAGAGTACTGTACCATTTTAAATAGTAATCTACTATTTATTTTTTAAATATCGTTAAATATTATCATGTGAATAAAGTGAGAGAATAAGATATCGTGCTATAGTTTTTAACTTTTTTTTATAATGGACAAACTACAAATATTTTAGAGCTCCTTTGTATACATAAATTATCTCATCTTATTTCATCTTATCTTATCTCATAATTATAATTTTTTTAAAATTATACACAAAATATAATAAACAATTCAACATTTTCAAATCTCAAAACAATAATAATATTAAAAAATAATATTTTATTTAATTCATCTAAAATTATTCAATTTCATCTCATCTCACTATTCAAACAGACCCGAGTAAAATGTCTATGTTTAGCATTTGAGGCAACTCTTTTCTAAATAATCAATTTTTTAAATATTTAAGAAGGGCAATATCAATTGAGTAAGATGTTTTTATAATTTTTTGTTTCAAATATCATCAACAATTTTCTTTCAGAATCTACATACAATACAATGTCTATCTCTATGTGAATTGTATAATCTGTTCAAATAAAAAATGATAAGAAATCCTAATTTACATCAAATTCGGTCTTGAACATATTTTATAATTTCTAGAGAATATTTTAGTCACAAATAGATTTGTTCATCTGAGTTTCAGCCCGAGAACCTTATATACCCGGGCCGGACTGGATTAACCCGAATCAAAACCGGGCCGACTCCGAATGTTTTGTTGTTTATCTTTACAAATGGATACGATTGGATTGCTATATACAGATTTTCTACATAAACCCTCCTCAACTCTCAAGCTAAGGCTGATCCAGTCTGTCTGTCACAGACTGGATCCAGTTTGCTATATTGAGATTTTCTGCTATATACGGACTTGCCACGTTGTACGAAAACGCTGATCCAGTTTGATTATATTGGGTTTAATAAAGGGTCTATTTCCACAATAGTCACTTAACAGTTAACACATGTTAACGTTTTAAGAATTACAGTTTTGCTTTTCTTACGACAGGTTTTATATTTGAGTTTTGCTGTTCATAAGCCCTCATACACTATATATCATAATTTTTTTTTAATTTTTTTAGTTTATTTTTCTTAAAGCAATTGAATTTATCTACTTATCATCCATATACCACACATTTGATAAGAGAAAAAATTTTAAAAAAATAACAAAAAAGATAGTGTGTGATGTGTGAGGCTTATGAATAACATTTTTCTTTATATTTTACAGGTGAAGAGGTAGAAACATATCACCACCAAAAGATATATGCCTTTTTTTTACAGATCAGATGAAATAAGATGAATTTAGATAAAAGTTGAAAGTTAAATAGAATATTATTAGAATATACTTTTTTAATATAATTTTTATTTTGAGATTTAAAAAGGTTGAATTGTTTATTTTATTTTATGTGAAAATTTTAAAAAATTGTAATGATTAGATTAAATGAGATGAGATAAGATAAGAATGATTGTGAAAAAAAAAACCAGTTCATAGTTTTCATAACACTTTAGTGTACTAGGTTGACATGAAACAAATTCTGGAAGAGTTCCAATTTCTAAAAATATAAAAGAGTAATTTTACGTACAATCATGAAGTGCGTAAACGTCGCATAATTGTTTTGAAAAAGAGTGTGATCTATTATTAAAAATTTAATTTTTTTAATGTGGATCCTATATTTTATTCACTTTTTTCAAAACGATTACGTGACGGTTGTACAATTCAAGTTGCAAACATTTTTTCTCAACATCAAAACATTCAAACTAAAAAAAAAAAAGAAAAAAAAAATCGAGTACCAGATTGTAAAACTCAATACTCGGGCCAGATGTATCAAGATTTTACAATCCGAGTTCCGACCTTGAACCTGGAATTGGAATTCGATTTTTTAAATTCCAGGCTAGATCGAAAAAAATCCAATCCGGATAAACAGTTATAATTACAAAAAGATCTCGTGAAATTATTTGTATAAGATATCTTTTTATTGCTACAGTAGTTTTTAAATTTTTATCAGGAATTTTGTATATATGTCTTTCGAACTATAAAAAAACTATTTAAACTAAAAAATTATAAGAAATTATAATCTACGTCAAATTGCATCGCGTCTATTTTGGAAATTGGAGCGCAAAAAGCAACGTACTTTTCCTTTACTCTTTAAAAGACAAAATTTTTAAAACAGAAAAAATGGAAAAAGAAGAAATAAAAGGAAGAAATAAATTAAAATAAAGTAAAAGGATCAACTTTTGCTAATTATCTAACCCAACGACTTACCAAAAACCTAACGTCTATCTTTCCGGCTTGCTGGCCCTCTGTGCCTAAATTTCAGAGTCAAACGGCGGCTTACGACCCATAATCCGATCCGGTGAGCCTTCTCATCATATAATGTGTTCGTGGGAATGGAATTTTCTGTTTCGGTGTTAATTATGTGGAATGCGACTCCATTATATTCTTTAATTAATATAGATGTAGTTCCCATGTACCCAACAAAAGAAAAGTATGATTCTCGGTATGATAAACAAAGCAAAGTTTCTTCTTTAGTTGGAAACTTATTGGGCTGGATTTTCTGCTTTGAAAGTTGTTTGTTTTCTGTTGACATGCGATCTTTACCTGGGCGTAATTAATAATTTTCTGTGATCCGATTGTAAAAATACTGTTGCATTTATGTTAATTACAGTTCTGTTAAATTCATGGGTTCCAGGTTTTTTTCTGTCGTGTATAACGCTTATATTTTGTCTCAGCACAACTCTCTCTTGCTTGGTTTGGGATTGCGGATAAGATGTGCCGTCAGAATTCTTGTGCTCAATTGTCTGTAGAAAAGAAAACTGCAGCTGAAGAGAGTCTACTAATATATTGCAAGCCTGTTGAACTATACAATATTCTTCAGCGCCGTGCTTTACACAATGTACTATCTTGCAGAATCCTTTCAAGTTATCTTTAGCTCGTTTATGTTTTTTAAGAATGTCTAGTTTGGAACCATTAAACTCTAAAAGCACCGAAGTGTTATTCTTTTATTTGAGTGCTGAAACACTATGAAATACAACCCTTCCAAAGAAATTCAAGATAGTACCAATTTTGTTATTTAGAATTTTATATTATAAGCTCGATCATCTTGATACTGATGCTAATATGGGCTCAATCTTCTCCACTGCACGCCCTTCACTTGTTGGCAGTTGGCACCCTATATACGTGAATTCTTTTGGTCTAGGTCACCTGCGTACACTCTAGCCTTCTACTTTCTAATGCATTTTATTTGTTGTAGCCTTCATTTCTTCGAAGATGTTTGCATTACAAATTACAAGCAAGGCGTAAAAGGAGGTATGGATTCCATGTTAACATCTAATTATCAAAAAGATATTAGTCATATGAAAATCCATGTCTACATCCACCCCATCTTTCTACTGGAATCAGAACCCACAAATGTGTTAATTTGGGCCCTTTGTATCATTTTGTGTGTATTTTTTAAGACCGGTGAAATGTTCTATTTTTGGCATCAGGGCTCGTCTTCTGAAGAGAAACTTTTTCTCTGCTAATAGATTGTTTATCTCCCGTGCAGTCTAACTTACTCTTAACATTTTCTGGATCATATGTGTCAATCAGAGTAATTGAGCATCCTGGTACCGTAAAAGAAAATATGGAAAGATACTTGTCCAACTAGGAAAAAGGGACAAAAAACTAGCAACAAGATAATCCTCTGAACGTTTCGCTCAGTATTCAACTAGGTGACCAACTTTTGAATCCTCCGAGTCAATTGAGTTCCATATTTAGCTTGGTTCTATTGATTTCTAGCCCGTGTCGGTGTAGTATTGTCTTGTTTTTTATATTTCAGCCTGTTCTGTTGTTTTTTGGCTGTTTCAATTGATTTCCCATAGTTTAGGCCCTTCATGGTGGTGTTTCAGGCGATTTTATAGTAGTTCAGCTGGATACATTGACTTATAGTAGCCCTCCATCGAGTTCCGATAATTGTGGGAACCGATCTGCCTTTGTTGATTGTAATGGTAGTTTTGGCAGCTTACATGGTGCACATGATGGTCGAGCTGGTCATGGTTCACATGGTGGTCGTGACTCTCAAGGAGTTGTCATACTAGAGGTCGCGAATCTTGTATATGTATCTATTGTGGTCATGCTAATCATTATATCAATTATTGCTGAGATCTACATGGAAAGCCATTTGGGTTAGTTCATCATGCCTTTACTTCTCGGGATAAGCTACCTTCATCCTCAAGACTCCTCTCTAACCTTAGTCTTACACCAGATTCTGAGATGATTCCAATTTCTTGAGTTGATTATGCAAAATTCTTAGCTCATTAGTGGGTCACTTTCTCCTCCATGGCTATTCTTCCCTGTTAGGCATTGCACTTCTCTGTCTTGTATTCCCATTCAATATCCTTGGATCATCAGTTCTGGCTCAACTGAACGTATAACTGGTTGTATAATTCCTTGTCTCATTATCATCCGGTTTCTTGGCCTCAAGGCATTGGGAACAATAGATATTGCTCTTAATATAGATGTATTGTCTATCCTATATATTCTTGGTTTTTCCTTCTGTTAATGTTGTGTTTCGTACGCCTTCGGGCTGAGTTCCAGCAACTCGAGTCTTGAGTCTTTCACCTACACAATTGAGAAACACGGAGAGTGAGGGGCCTTGGTGAAGGCCGGGGAGTCTCTGATGCTAAAGTTAATATATCTCCTTAGTAGTTCGTGCGTGAGCTTATAGGAATCAGATAGAGTTCTTCGTACCTGGAGGTTGGCTTTTATACTAGGTTTCTGGGTGGGGACAACTCACACTTGGCTTCAGGGAGTGCATGTCACTTCAAATGTTCGCTTAGTCAGAGTCCTTTAATGCGGCGTGGCTTCTGGGGCGACGTCATTAATGCGACGTAGAGTTAGGGGAGTGGCGTCATTAATGCGGCGTGGCTCCCTAACTCACTTTTTCATGCGGATGCTCCTTGTTAAGCCCTTCTATGCTTGCTGTCAGGAGATCAAGGGTTCTTCATATTTCCTTTCCACTTGCCTGCGCAGGTTCTCGAGGGTAAAGTGTCATTGGGGTGGTGTCAGGGTGGCGAGTCCCATCAACCCCTGCCGTTCGCTTTCCGTACGAGTGGGTTGCTTCGTGGGTGGGTTTTGCTCGTGGGCCGAGTACTCTGCAGAGGCCCATTGACTCCTTTTAGTGGATGGTCGTTGGGCATTGGGCTTGGCCAGGTTCTCTGACTTGCTTCCCCCGCGGTCCCTCATGGGCTTGCTATACTGACTGATAGGGGGAAAAACCCCCTTACACCTTCAAGCACCCCAATCTTTGTTATTTTCTTTCAGATAAAGGAATTTTATGTTTGACTATGTAAAGAACACGAGTCAATTCCTTTTTCAATGTATTTATTTGATAAAGGCATTATTCATTAGACATCTTGCGTTCACACACCACAACAAAAGGTATGGTTGAATGAAAGAATCATCATTGAAAGAAGTCTCGCAATTCACATGCATGTTCCTAAATGTTTTTGGAGTGATGCATTTTTTACTATGCGATATCTGAGTAATTTTATGCCTTCCTCTGCAATTTAGGGAAAGCCTCCTCACTCCATCTTATTTTGTACCTCCCTAGTCTTCTACATGACATTGAAGGTTTTTGGGTGTGTTTGTTTTATATAATATTATCCCTGGATGTAAAAAGCTTGTTCCTCGTGCTAATAAGCATGTGTTCCTTGGTTAGTCTAAAAAAAAAATAGATATTGTTGCTATAGTCCCTTTTTTAGGCAAGATTTTGTCAATGCTGATGTCACATTCTTTGAATCCCCATCGTATTTTGAGAAGTTCAATGTCATGATGACTACACTTTCGACTCATCATGCAACTCCATTATTGGTGTGCTTATGTCTCATCCCATGTCCACCTGATTCTAAGCAATCTTCTACTTTATAATCTTCACCACCATGTCCTACAACTCTATTATTAGTGTACTTTTGTCTTTTGCTACAATCAACTCTATGCCTCCACATCTTTCTCACCATCATTGGATCCAAGTCTCCCCAATGTTTTAGAATTGCTACCTATTGCTCTCTGGAAAGGTAGCTGCTCTTGTGTCACCAAGCATCCTATCTGTGACTGGTTCTTTTCATACATTGTCTCCTTCTTTTTCATGCTTTACCTCCTACTTCCCATATTCCTATCCTTAAGATGTGATATCTAGCTCGGGTTGGAGGCAAGCTATGTGATGTTGCAATACATCAGAATAGGACTTGGGATCTTATTTTCTTACCTCCTTGTAAAAGCCTGGTTGATGGCCAAATACTATAAATAAACTTGCAATATTTATTATGAGGAGACTTTTCCTGTGGTTGCCAAATCTCCTCTGCTTGGGTGTTGATTTCCCTTACTGCTAAAATTGACTGCCCATTGTTTTAGTTGGATATTAAGAATGTGTTCCTTCTTGGTAAATTTGCTCAAGGAGGTATACATGGAGCAACCACCTAGGTCTGTCGTTCAAGGGTAGCATTGAGGTAGTGTATATAGGGTAACAACACTCGATATTGTCTAACAACGGCCACCAAGGGCATAATTTGGAATTTTTCTTTTTTGCGATATTAAAATTCGATCTCCACAAATGTCAAATAGATCATTCAATATTTCAAATGCATACTGATGTGGGTTACATTCTACTTATAGTATATGTGGATTGTATTGCGATTATTGGGAATAGCTCAACAGCAATTACAAAGTTGAAACAATTTTTGCAGCACCTATTTCTTCAAAGGCTTAGTTAAACTTTGAATACCTCTCTGTATTGAAGTTGCAGTTTTCAGGAGGGTATCAATAAGAGGAAATATGTTCTTGATTTTTGGGAGGAAACGGGTCTATTAGGTGCTCAATTTGTTGATAGTCCTACGGTATCCTAATTTGAAACTAATCAAGGATAAGGCAAGTTATTGGAACATCCTAGTAGCTATTGTCGCTTAGCTGGAAAGTTGAGATGTCTTACCATTGGCAGTCTATGTATATATATTATTACTTATAAAAAAAGAGAGGCTACATATGTCATATGTAGTTAGTGTTATTAGTCTGTTCTTGGAGGATCCTAGGTTTCCACATTGAGAAGTTGTCACTCATATCATTCGACTTCTGATGAGAGACACTGATCTTGGTCTACTGTATAGACCCACACGGAAACCTCAAGGTAGAAGGTTTACAGAAACAGATAGATGGTCTACTACAAGATATTTAATGCTCTTAGTTGGTAACATGATCGCTTGGAAAAGTAAGACACGACAATGGTGGTGTGATCTTGTGTAGAAGTAGAGTACAAGGCAATGACTCATCCTACTCCATTTGTACCATTCTTTGATTAGGTTGCCTACACATTGCATCTAATCCCTTCTTCCATTAAAGATCTAACACGTTGAAATTGATTTTCATTTCATCTGAGACAAAATGCTAATAGGAGATATATTACAATAGTCGTGAAATTTTGAGACCAATTGGTTGATATGTTACAAGTTTTTGTCTTGTCGATTAGAATTTATTTGTTCCAAACTTGGCATATGTGATATATATTCTCTCGCTTAGGGGGGGGGGGTGTTATCGGAATTATAGTAGAATTAAGATAAGGAAGATACAATTGTAATGAATTCTAGGTCAGCTGTATGCTCTATATGATAGAAGGTTGTCATGGAGGCAGAAATTTCTTTTGCTCTCCTTTCACTTATACCATAACACACCGATAAAGAAATCAATCCCATTTTTTTTTTTTTTTT
>QEOW01000448.1:9137-33988 GCA_003123825.1 Juglans hindsii | reverse complement strand
CCCGCTTCCCCACTTTTCGCAAGGAAATCCGTAGCTTGATTTCCTTCCTGAAATTGATGAACTACTTGGTAAGATAAGCCTTCAAGCTCTTGAAGTAGCTCATTCTAAAATTTCTAAAGATACCATAAATTGCAACGCCAAGCACTAAGCCAGTCCACTATTACCTTTGAGTTGCATTTCAAAATAACATGGCGACCACCCAGTTGTTTACAAAGTTTCACCCCCTAAATTAATGCACGAAGCTCTACCTCAGTGTTGGTGCCAAAACCAAACTCATCTGAAAAAGAGCCAATAAATAAGCCATGATGATCCCACACTATTCCACCATCGCCACAATTACTCTGGTTCCTCCTACAACTGCCATCCACATTCAATTTCCACCACCCGGCAAGAGGTTTTTTCCAAGCAATTAGTTGGACTCGCTGGCCAGGATGTCGACAAAATGGGAATAGCCATCTCGCATAAAAACTGCTCATTTATGGGACCTATAATTTCATTATCTTCATTCACAATTGCCCCTAGCCATATATGGGCCTCTCGCCAAACTTCCACCATAGACTCCTAAAGACCTTCCATCTGCACTTTGCACCTCCTTCTCCACAAACACCAAGTTAGAATACTTGGTAGCAGCCCAATGAGTATACCTTTCTTGGACGATTTCTTGGCACAAGAAAACCACACTAACACACGACTCCACCATGTCCCTGTCTGCATACACGTTACACCTAGAGTTACTGCAGCCAAATTCCACACCTGTTGAGCCACTTTGCTAGTTGCAAGAACATGGTCCAATGACTCCGTCTATGGCACACTGCAACAATCACATTTCGAGGCCATATAGACACCACGGGACTGTATGCGAACGTCAACTGACAAACACCAAAATCGCACCCTCCACATACACACCATTCTCTTGCCATGTAATTTTGAATGACAAATCCAATCCATCTATGCACCACGCTCTCCCTTCACCGGAATCAACTCCCACGCACTTGCTGTTGAATATTGGCCATCTGGACTCGGTCTCCAGACTAAGATGTCCTTACCCTTTCTACCAGCATGGATCTTCCTACCCACCTCAAAGACAAGTTCTTCACCTACCAACTGCTCGAGACGTTCGAAGTCCCATTGCGAACTGAGCCAGACATCACTGATCTTCAAAGTAGGCTGTTGAACCATGGGAACCATCTCGCACAGCTGTCCATCCGTGAACCATTTATCGAGCCAAAACGACGACTTACCCTCCCTCACCTTTATTTTTTAATATTCACACATCTTTGGGATAACAGCTACTAGCGATCGCCATAGTCTAGAAGTAAAGCCCCTTGGTTCTAGCAATGATAGGTGGTTGCCCCTCCCATATTTGAACCGTAAAAAGCAAGCCCATAATGAATTCGTCGACAAGAGCCGCCATGCTAACTTCATATGCATTGCGCGCTGTATCTCCGAGAACTGCCTCAACCCCAACCCACCTTCATTTGTAGGCTTGCTAATCCAAGACCAAGCACACCATTTACTCTTGGCTTTCCCCCCTTGTTTTCCTCAAAAGAATGTCGATAATATAGAATTAAGCTTGAAGAGCACACCTTTCGGCACATCCATGATAGCTAGAAGGTGAGAAGCCATGCACGTGAGTACATGCTTTAGTAAGATTAGCCTCCCACCTTGTGGCAGCAACCTGGCCTTCCAGCCTGTTACTTTGGCACCTACCTTGTCAACCAGTGGCTCCACATGACATGCTTTCAGCCGACCATCAACCAGCGGAGCCCTCAAATAGATCACGGGAAAATGACCTTCCATGAAGCTTAAAATTCACCGTAAGCCACGACGTCTTGCAGTACTTAAATAAGGAGCTGTGAAAATGCGGATTTAGGTTTACTAATCCATTGCCCAGACCATTTCTCATACATATCAAGCATGTTTACAAGCCCGCACATCAATCTCTTTGAGCCATTAAAAAATATCAGAATAGCATCCGCGTATAATAGGTGTGAGATCAGGAGAGCCCCCATCGGATGATAAAATTTTCCAATGCGACCATTCTCAAATTGTTGTCTAAGAAGATGTGAAAAAACCTTCTGCATCAAAATAAACAAATATGGCGAGAGCGGGTCACCCTGCCTCAATCCTCTACTTGACTTAAAAAACTCTTTATATGTGCCATTCATCATCACCGAGTAATAAGGTGAAGTCACACATGTTCTAACCAACTTGTAGAAAATAGGCGAAAAATAAAATCCGGCAAGGACTTGTTGTAAAAATTCCCAGTTCACCTTATTATACGCATTTATCATGTCAATTTTAACCATGACATTGCCTCCCTGGATTTTTTTCTTCAGCCCGTGCACCATCTCTTGGGCTAGAGAAATTAAAAATAGCTCACCCCGGGATAAAAGCCCCCGGTTCCTCCGAAATTAGTCTCAGCAAAATACTAGTCAAACGGGATATAATGATCTTGGAGAATATTTTATATGCGACCGAGCAAAGACTAACAGGTCGAAACTTCTCAAAAGCCCTCGGATTTGCCACCTTCGATATCAAAACAATATAAGAAGATGCATAAAAAAATGGGAGCTCAGCTCCACTAAAAAATTCCTTTGCCGCCTCTAACAGATTGTCTTTTATAGTAGTCCAGCATGAAGTATAAAATGATGAACCAAATCCGTCCGGGCCAGGACTACTTTGTTGCAGAATAGAGCACACCGCTTCATGAACTTCCTCTTTCGTAGGTGCTCGAACTAGCTTTGCATTTTCAGCTGTCGTCACTTCCATATGCAATAAGGAAGTCAAATCCATTTGCTCAATCTCTGACTCTTCTGACAAGAAATTTTGAAAGAAGTCCACCACACCCTCATGAATTGTTTCTGGAGAATTCAACAATGTTCCATCCTCAAGGCACATTTTCATGATGGCATAACTCTTTCTTCTTTGATTTACTACCACGTGGTAAAATTTCGTATTCTTGTCCCCCTCCGTTAACCACCTCTTCTTGGCTAGTTGAGCAAGCTTTGCTTGTTCTCACTTTTCCCAAACCTTTAGCTCCATTTTAGTGACAAGATAATCCGCCTCAATGTCCTTAGATCTTGGCACTTGAAGTTGAGACTCCAATCCTTCCAGCCTGTCTTTCAAATCTCTTTCAGAGTTGTTCCAAGTTCGCAATGCAATCTTGGTACGTTTCAGTTTTGCAGCTAGCTTTATTAAACCCGATCCATGTACCGGTCTCCTCCACACTTCCTTAACACTGCTTTGAAAAGAGTTATGCATGCACCACATCTTTTGAAATCTAAATGGGGATGGACCATACCTGGGCATATGTTGAAATAAAGTCACCACCAAGAGGCTGTGATCAGAGGAAGTACGTCTCCTGTATTCCAATTTTGCCTCTGGGAAAGTTTGCAAGAAAACCATATTAGAGAGAGCCCTATCCAACCGAGCCCATTTCATGGCATTATCTGCTTGCTCGTTGCACCATGACATAGAGTTGCCATGATAATTCAAGTCTACAAGACCATACGCATCAATACAAATATTGAAGTCGTCAATTTCTTGTCTAGCTCGAAGACGCTCGCCAATCCTTTCCCTATCTATCCTGATAACGTTAAAGTCACCCATGAGCAACCATGGATAATCCATTTGGGGAGAGCCTGCTAACTCCGCCCACAAAGATCTTTGCTCATCCTGAGTGCACTTAGTGTAAATAAATGTCACCAATGTCCTTTTATGCTCCATTGTAAACCACCCCATCACCATCTGATTGGAGACACCAACTATTTCAAACTTGTACGGTTGTTTCCATAACATCCAAATTTTTTCTCCCACGTCCTCATTACAATAATACCCATCAAAACCCAAGCCATAAGAGAGGCTACACAATTTATCATTCCTTGCAAAATGTTCAAAAAGAGCCATAATGGTACCATTAACTTTCCTAATCAACTGCCTTAAATCTCTTCTAGACCGACCCAACCCCCTAATGTTCCATGCAATGATGGATTCTATCATAAATTCAATTTTGTAGTGCGAGTAGATACCCATTGTGATTGATGCATAGGTAAATTTCTAACCTTGGAGCTACTGGCAAAACCAAGTACATGATCAAAGTCATATCCCTTTTGCTTTGCTACATTTTGGCCCTTGGTAGCCTCTTCTACATCCGATGCATACATATCGTTTGCACTAGATTCAACCATGGGGTTAGACTGCACCATAGTATGACATTCCATTTCAAGCACTTTCGTCACCACCGAAATATTGCCATGATTTTCCCCAGGCGACATATGCAACTCCGTAATAAGAACATCCTGCTCTGTATCCACAATAACACTTTGAAGTTCCTGAATTGTAACATCTTCTTGCACACTGGCATCGCCTGTTTGGATTGAAGGCAACTCATCCCTAGACCGCTCACTTCCTAGTTCTTCCACTATCGACAAAGTCCTCACATCGCGAGCAACGAGACCTCCCATTTCACAGGCTGCGCCATTAGCATTTTCCTTACCACAATCAACGGACACTTCCTCAATATACACCAACTCCACCACAGTAGCATTCTGGATCTCAGAATTCTGAACCTGCACTTCTTGTGACGCTTCTAACTCCACATTCGTATCTTTCATAGTCACCAGATTCTGGACATGCAGGTCCTGTGCTACAACCGACGCAATAGTTGTATCTTTCGTAATCACTACATTCTGCACCTGGGCCTCCTGAACAACTAGAGATTCACCTTGTTTTTGTTTCCCCTACCAAACCCTCTTCCTTGGTTTTCTTTAACACACCTACCCCAACCCTCCAAACTACTGACGTATGACCTTGTCTATAACATTTCACACAATAGAACCCTTTTCTTTCATACCTTGCCTCCTGCCACAATTTTTTGGCGCCCACCACAATCAAGAAACCCTGAACAGGCTCATCCGTGAGGTCCACCTCCACTCACAACCGTGCACCTGAAGCCTTGGTTCTATGAAGAGTGGCGTTGTCCGTACCCAGAAATCGGCCAAAACGAGTTGCAAAAATCTGTAAGCGATCAGTTAGATACAAGGCAAACCTGGAAGGAAAATCTACTACGGGGACAACGTGGGACTCCTTATGTAAATCGAACTCCTTCGTCCAACGGAAGAGAAGGAAGACGCAACCCGCCAACAGTCTTCCCTCGCGAGCCCATCCATGAATAAAATCTCTCTCAGACTGCATTTTCACCAAGACATGATGGCCATCCATCACACTAACCGTTGGAGCATCCAGCAAACCCCAGGACGCGATTATGCCTCTACGAATATCATCAATGGTTGGCCGTGTACGTACAAACTTCAATACTAGTGCAAAAGAAAATCATCAGCCGCCTTCGACATCTCTGGTTCAGTGAAGATGAACCCAGGTTCACCATCCACATCAACAGGGTAACTTGAAGGTAGGCGGCGACACCAATTTGAAAACCATCTGAGCAAAAGACACGGATCCACCGTTCTCGTAGCATCCCCTGCTGAGGCTTGGGGGGGGGGTTGAGAGGCGCCGCCATGGGCTAACCCTAGGCATCGCAAAACCACACAACTCTGAATATGGAAGTTACGTAAAATACAAAGTAAAATTCTAGAGTAAGAGTACTTCGTATGAATCAATGTTAGTTATACTTCTGAAAAGGTTATTATCAATTCCAAATGCATAAAATTAAGAAAAATGATAATTTATATAATTTTTTTATAACTATTTTACTTTATAGGTATAACTATTTTACAATCTTAGGTAAAAATGAAATGAATTTGAGTGATACTACAGGCATGCCCTTTGTTATAATTTTTTTTTTTATATTATCATGTTTTAAAATAAAATATCTATAAAAAATGTTATTTTTTTAAAATTATTTTATAAAAATACAATTTATTTAAAATATAATTGTATAAATGATTTGTATCATTTTCTAATTAAATACAAAATATTCATTAGGAAAATATTTTATACCAGCCATAACGCTGCCCAAGGCCCTAAAGCTCTGAACGCCTTGGCGTTGTAGGCAATAGGCATCCATTTTTAATGATAAATTAAAGGAGAGAATATCGCCTAAAGCCCCCATCTTGTGAAGTTGCAATGGCAAGTTTACAGTGGGTTCAGTTAACGTCTACGGTCTATCCATCGGCTCATAAAAATTGTCCAGAACCATAGATATCCCTCTAAGCTCCAGCAAAGTTCCCGTTAGACATTTTCAACCCAGAAATGGTTGCTTTCAGGATCTTCGCGATGGCAGTGAGCCACCAGTGCATGAAATGGAAACCCCATCAAGTGAATCAATCGTCGGTAAGTTTGATTATCTCTCGGAGTTTCACATTCAGTTCCCGCACATGGCAATACCAGAGTGTCAGAACTCTGATTTTGGAGTCTGTCTCTTCTGAATCAGTCCGGCTGAACAGACTCTCCGGCTCCGATTCCGGTAACTTTCCCATAAGTCTTAAAAACTCAGAAAGATAAAATCTTTTTTGGCTTTTGCTCTTTGTGGCTAGAAGGCCCTTTGATTTTGTGCACAGGAATTGTTGAGGTTAGGTTGGAGAGGCCAGGCGCTAAAAATGCGATTGGGAAAGACATGTTGAGAGGCTTACAGGAGACCTTTGAAGCAATTGAAAGGGATCCCTCTGCTAATGTTGTGATGATTTGCAGTTCAGTTCCAAGGGTGTTCTGTGCAGGGGCTGATCTGAAGGTAATAAAACTATCAACTTCTGAATGAGATTTACTCACAAAACGCCCATTATAATCTGCTTTGACTAATGTTATAGGAAAAGGTCTTTTTTCGTTTAGTTAGTGTTATGACTTCCGAGAAAGAATCCCAGTCCAAACAATATCTTCCTTCTAAATTTTGTCATCTCAGCATTGGTTTGCTATGTTTAAGTGGCTAGTGATTGATAAAAAATAAATGATGAAGACACGGAACTCATATGCACAAATAGAGACATGAACGGGCGTCTGTGTCTGTAGCAATATTCTATAAAAAACTACTTAGAATGTGTAACATTAACAAGTGTGGCCATGTATACGCACTTTCCTCTTAGACTGGCCATGTATACGCACTTTCCTCTTAAATTGAGTTGAATGGAGATTCTCCAAGTGCTAAAGCATGAACCCCCTTACTGATGGACAACTATATTCAGAAGCAGAGCTATTTTATGTCAGAGTTCCCTTTAAGAATCCGTATTGGTTTGCTATATTTGAGCCCTTTCGTTTACTAAATCCCGTTAAATGTGCTTAGTCTGCTGGCTGACATTTATAATACGAGCTGGTTCCAAGGTTATATTCAGCATGTAAATGCTATACTTTATCTCCATGGTTTAATGACTGACATGATAATTCGTAGTATAAACACGACAAGAACCCTCGCTGGTATCTTTTCTTGTAACTAAACTCAACAAAACTTTTCATCTTAGTTTTTGACATAGTGGAAGTGATAGAAAATAGAAGAACATGTCTTGAACACCCTAAAGGCAGAAAAACAAAGAAGAAATTTTTCTTTTATAATAACACGATATAAAAATATATTTTCCACAATCAAATAAGCTTAACTACAAGTCTTTCTTAGGCTACAAACCCCACTCCTATTGTAACTAGAAAATTATAAAAATTAAAGGAAAAAAGTACCCAAAAGTATTGAAATCCTATTGTCACTAGGAAAACCCAATAGTCATAATAAAAGAAAAGAAAATAATGCCACCACTATTTGACCTACTGTTCACCCAAAATTTCAATCTTTTTGGTTTTGTAACTTACCAAAAAGTGCTAATCTCATGCTTGTAGTTATGCTCTCGTTAATTTTTTTCATCTCATAGGACAATTTTCATGAGGTGGCATCAAACAAATGCTTAAAGTTTCTGCTGTTAATTGGATTGGCAGGAGCGCAAGACAATGAATCCCTCTGAGGCTCGTTCTTTTGTCAACTCACTTCGCTCTACGTTCTCAGCTTTAGAGGTTGGTACTCATCATTTATCTCTATTTTTGTAGTAATTGTGTTTCTACAAATTAGCATTGTAACAAATGCCACATGAAACATATTTATTTACTGGACTTCAATCACGCATAATTATCAGGGTTTACTTTAAGACTGGCCATTCTAAGGTTCTAACAACTGATCAGAGTTTCTTCATCTTGAACACTAACATAATTACTCGAATCCAATGTATGCAGGCACTTCGTCTTCCTACTATTGCTGTTATTGAAGGAGCAGCATTGGGTGGAGGACTAGAAATAGCTCTGTCATGTGATCTTCGAATATGTGGTAGTTCTTAGATTTAATAAAATTCAAAATTAACGCCAATTTATTAACTGGGATATCTCACTGCTTATATTGGGACATAATTGTTGGCATTTGCTCCTTTCCACATTGGATGGTTCAGGAGAAGAAGCAATACTGGGCTTGCCAGAAACGGGACTTGCAATAATCCCTGGGTATGTAGTCTGTTTAATTTATCTCTCCTTCAGTATCTAATGAGTAGATAATATAATTAAGCTATTTGGGACATGCTTCTTTTTCATAGTTTTGTGTCTTGACATCACCTCCTTATAAGAATCCTTGCTTTACGCAGGGCAGGTGGGACACAACGACTTCCTAGATTGGTTGGAAAAGCGGTAGCAAAGGAACTTATATTCACCGGCCGAAAGATTTGTGGCAGAGACGCAATGTCCATGGGTAAGAATCATCAGCTGCTGCTTTATTTTTGTCTGATACTTAGTCACAGAAGGCTGCTATACTGCAGGTCTTGTTAATTACTGCGTTCCTACTGGTGAAGCTCATCAAAAGGGACTTGAAATAGCTCAAGATATAAATCAGAAGGTAACAAGTTTGCCTCTTTCAATCTGGTATGGAAAAAGACTCGTCTTGTGTATGCAATCATTGCAGTTGTTCAATGCAGTTTTGTAAAATATGTTTTGAGCAACCATATTATGAATTCACTAACAGGATTTCTTTGATGTGATGTAGTGATTTCACTGGAGAAATGATCCAGTGATATGAATCTCAAGATAATTAGTTTATGAAAGTTCTGCTTATTAAGAGTGTTAACTAAATTATTATTATTTTTTCTTATGAATCGGTTGACAATCAATGGCTATTATCTTATTCATTGATTGGCACATATTACCATTAAATTATCCATTTCAATAAGAGAAATACTTTAGCCACAAAGGGATTACACAAAAGTTAACCCACAAACTGATGTGGTTTGATATAATACATCAAATTGTAAAGTTACTTTTATTGTAAAGTAGATCTAACGGATCACATGAAGCCACATTAGTTTGTAGGTTTATATTTGTGTATTCTCTGTGTATGTAACACTTTTCTTTCAATAATAGTCATAACACAAAAAATAACCTCTCTTATCTTTAAGCACGTTTCTTTTCTCTCTCCTAAAAACTTTTCTCTCTGTACACATGCATCTCGTTGCTTCCTATAATGTTTCGTCAATGTTACGTTGATTGGTTCTGAAGTTTTGATGATTATGATGGGTCAACATTTAGAAGTGGTGATTGAATCAAAATGCTTTATTTTGTCAAAACTAGGGGCTGGTGGTTTGCGAGTCACGAAGAGAAGATGGAAAACAAAGCATATGTTGATGCTGGGTTTCTCTTCAACACAGTGGCTGGGGAAGGTACTAGGCAAGGGGAAGAAGGAGGTGTATTCGGCAACACGAGATGGTTTCTGCAGCATTATTGCTCAACGCTGTGCAAATAGGAGAGGGAGATACCTTGAAGTTTCAAAGTATAACCAGGGGGGAGGAGGAATATTATATGTATTCCTGAAGGAGAGAATGGATGGGGATGGAGGAAGATGAGGGAGATACTGTTAGAGCAAGGGAAGTTTGGCTCTAAAGTGGGCGTTTCGACTAGTGGAGGTTATTGGAGTCGCGGTAACGGGGCACTGAGACACCATGCTCGGTCGTATAAGGAGGCCTTGTCTGTGTCGTTGCCGAAATTGCGTGATGATGGTGCGAGAATTACTGACAGAGGGCAAGGGTAGGGGCGTTGGGAAGGCATGTTGAATCCATATGGTGCGTTGAACCAGAAGGTGGTTGCTGGAAATGTAGGAGTCTCTGTGGCGTGTCAGGAGACGTGGGAAGTCAGAAGGAGATTGTTGGAAATGCAGGGGCAGTTGCGTGCTTTGCAGATGGATATGGCTGTAATACTGGCCTTTGTTGGATCTATTATGGCAAAGGAAGACACGGGGGAGTTAAAAAGGAAATCTCAAGTTATGGGTCATGGGCCTAGGAATGAAGCCCATAAGAAATTCTCAAAAGGCAAGGGATGGGTTGTGTGGCGAAAGAAGGGTGGGCCATCTCGGCCCAACAAACAAAACCCAAATCCCAACCTGTCTCGGTCTGATGGGGCTGTGCCCTCTAGGCCCAATAAGCACAACTCAAGGGGGTTGGGCCGTCTCAGCCCAGGGCCCAAAGCTGTGAGCATGGGACAACCCAGCCCGTTACGCCCGTCGAGGGCCTTAGCCCGTATTTCCCTCCCGAGCTGCACAACCTCGGGTTTGTGCCGGACAGCCAACCGACGGTGATGGGTCAGACGACGGTAGCACAGACGGCGCCAACGGTGGTAGAGGAGGCCGCCGATGAGGTGTCACCGGCGTTCTGTGCGCAACAGGCCTTGGTGGGTTTCGAGGCTCGGATTTCTCCGTCGAAGGAGGGGCAGAACTCGCCGACGAAGGGAAATGGGATGTTCTTGGCTCTGGCGGATTTGTCTGTGAAACATTTTGAGGATTTCGAGGTGGCTGAGGAAGAGTAGGACTCAGATGACTTGATGCACTCAGTGGAGGATGAACTTTTCATCCCTAAGGCTTGCGGGTTGAAGGAGCTTTCGATGGGGGGTGGGTTTCAGGATAACAAGATGGGGAATCCTATCCCATTGAACTATTATTTCCCAGATCAAGCCTCAGATTGGGTAATACATAAAGCAAAGGAAATTCAACATGTGGTGGGGATTGTTTGTGATGGGTATGAGGAGCAGTTCATAGTTTTACTAACTGCTATGGAAGCTAGACACCGCCAAAATAAGAAGGGGGAATCGAAGAAAAATCAGGAATTAAAAAGATTGATGTGGTCGATGAATTCGGAGGGTAGCTCTAGTAGGAATAGGGCAAAAGGGAAGGGGCTATCTATTTCCCAATGAAACCCAAGATTATATCATGGAATGTTCGGGGTCTCAACGAGGTAGAGAAGCGTTTTCGGATACGGCATTTAATTCGTGAGTGAAAAGCGGACATTGTTTGCTTACAGGAAACGAAACTGAAAATGATCAGTAGAAAGACTGTGTGGAGTTTATGGAGCAGTATGTATGTAGATTGGGTATACTTGGCCTTTTCAGGGGCATCGGGAGGAATTGTGGTGATGTGGGATAGGAGAGTGGTGGAGAAAGTGGAGGAATACATAGGGAGATATATGATAGCATGTTCTTTTAAATGTGTACCAGATGGTTTTCTTTGGGCATTTGCAGGGGTGTATGGGCCTAATCAAGATGTCAACAGAAGATTGTTGTGGGATGAGCTTGTAGGGGTGCATAGCTGGTGGGAGCTCCCTTGGTGCATTGGGGGGGGACTTCAATGTGGTTCCTTTCCAAAGTGAATGTTTTGGAAGTAGAAGAGTGAGGCCAGCAAGTTTGGAGTTCTCAGAGTGTTTTTTTTACTTGAATTTGATCGACCTTCCACTTGCAGGAGGTTTAGCCACATGGTCGAATAATCAGACCTAGTCTCGCTTGGATCGTTTCTTAATCTCACCTGAGCTGGAAAACCATTTTCCGGACGTCTGGCATACTCGTTTGGTACGTCTAGCCTCAGATCATTGGCCTATTTTGTTTGATTGTGGAGGTATTCGTAGCGGTAGAAGGTATTTTAAGTTTGAAAATATGTGGTTGAAGTCTGAAGGTTTTGTGAAAAAGGTCAAACAATGGTGAAATCGTTTCGAAGGTACTCCCAGTTTTATTTTTGCAAATAAACTGAAAGCTTTAAAAAGGGACTTAAAAGAGTGGAATCAATAGTCTTTTGGCAATGTAGAGGAAAACAAAAATACTACGTGGAGGGAAATCCAAGATTTAGAAAGACTACAAGAAGGGAAACCACTTACTGGGGAGGAGCAAGTACATAAAACTTTGCTAGTTGCAGATCTTGAGAGAATAATTCTAGAAGAAGAGATGTCATGGCGTCAGAAATCGAGAGCTCTTTGGCTAAAGGAAGGTGATCGGAGCACGAAGTTTTTCCATAAAATTGCAAACTCTCATAGAAGAAATAACACCATTGAGATGCTGAAAATTGTGAGGGTTGAGTGCAGAGAAGAAGAGGTAATAAAAGATCATGTGGTCGATTTCTTTGGAGAGCTCCTCACTGAGCAGGTGGGGTGGAGGCCTACTCTGAATGGATTGGTTTTTGACACTATTAAGCTGAGGGAAGTTGCTAGGATGGAGAGGGCTTTCGAAGAGGAAGAGGTTTATGATGTAGTAAGGAAAATGGCAAAAGATAAGGCCCCTGGCCCTGATGGTTTCTCTATGGGTTTTTACCAAGATTATTGGGTGGTTATAAAAGGGGATCTTATGAAGGTGTTTCAGGAGTTTTTCTTGGTAGGGAAATTTGAGAAAAGCCTCAATACCACCTTTCTTGCTTTAATCCCTAAAAATGTAGGGGCCATGGAGATTATAGATTTTCGACCTATTAGCCTAGTGAATGGGACATACAAGATCATCGCAAAAGAGCTTGCTAATCGTTTAAGTTTGGTCTTGGGGAAGTATTAGGCCTCAAAATGCCTTTGTGAAGGGTAGACAGATCCTTGATGTGGTTCTAATTGCTAATGAATGTCTGGACAGTAGATTGAAGGTTGGCAGCTCAGGGCTTATATGTAAGTTAGATATGAAAAAGGCGTATGATCATGTTAATTGAGATTTTCTTTTATATCTACTGGGTAGGTGTGGTTTTGGAGAAAGATGGAGGTCTTGGATCAGCTGGTGTATATCCACGGTAAGATTTTCAGTGCTAATCAACGGCATTCTGGAGGGTTTCTTCTTGAGCTCTCGTGGTTTGAGACAAGGGGATTCATTATCTCCTTTACTTTTTGTTATTGTTGTGGAGGCACTAAGCAGGATGATCTCGGCTTTAATGACTAATGGTTTTATTAGTGGTTTCCAGATTGGATCGTCAAGTAGGGGCATCACTACTATTTCGCATCTACTGTTTGCAGATGATACGCTTATTATGTGCGATGCCTATCTAGATCAGTTGAGGGCTGTGAAGGCGTTGTTGCTTTGTTTTGAAGCAGTGTCTGGTTTAAAAGTGAATTATGTTAAATCTGAGTTGGTGCCTATTGGAGAAGTTCAGAATATGAGGGAGTTGGCTGGCACTCTGGGATGTAAGATAGCGTCTCTTCTTATGAGCTATTTGGGATCACCACTGGGTATAGCCTCGAGGGCGCGCTCTATTTGGGATACATTGATTGAGAAAGTAGAAAGGAGATTGGCAGGTTGGAAGAGAATGTACTTGTCAAAAGGGGGCCGGATTACGCTTATTAAAAGTACGCTCTCTAATCTATCCACTTATTTCTTATCCTTATTCCCTATACCGGCAAGTGTGGCGGGTCGTCTTGAGAAGCTACAGAGAGACTTTTTGTGGGGGGGCTTAGGCGAAGAGTTTAAATTCCATTTAGTCAAGTGGGAGATGGTGTGTCGTCCCATCTCCAATGGCGGTTTGGGTATCAGAAACTTGAGGGTGTTCAATAGGGCGTTACTTGGCAAATGGTTGTGGCGTTATATTAAGGAACCAGAAGCATTATGGAAGACTATGATTGAGAACAAATATGGTGGTTTAGGAGAGGGTTGGTGTACTAGAGAAGTTAGAGGGGCCGCTGGAATGGGGCTATGGAAACACATTAGAAGAGGGTAGGAGGTTTTCCATCGACACACAAGACTGCAATTGGGTACAGGTTCCAAGATCAGATTCTGGAAGGATGTTTGGTGTACCAATAGTGCTCTTCAAGACTTGTTTCCTACACTTTTCTTGATTGTAAATGCTAAGGATGCCATGGTGGTGGAGGTTTTGGAAGTCGTAGGAAGGAACATCCACTGGAATATCAATTTCAATCGGGCGGCACAAGATTGGGAGATAGGGAGTTTTGTAGATTTTTATAGTCTCTTGTATTCTTGTCGTCCAAATTTCCAGCATGTAGACGATCTGTGGTGGTGTCCAACAAGGAAAGGGGTGTTCACTGTTCGTTCTTTCTACAAGGTTCTCACACAGTTTCCTGAGATACAGTTTTCCTGGAGAAAGCTTTGGTGCAATAATGCTCCTTCCAAGGCTTCGTTCTTTGTGTGGACAGCGTCTTTGGGAAAGATTATCACTACGGATAATCTGAGAAAAAGAAGTATAATCATTGCAAACTAGTGTTGCATGTGTAAAAGAGGGGGTGAGTCGGTGAATCATTTATTTTTACATTGCGAGGTAGCCAGGAATATGTGGGATGAGGTGTTTAACAGAATGGACATAGCGTGGGTTATGCCGAGAACCGTGTTGGATGTTTTGGCCTGCTGGACCGCAATTCGAGGTGTGCGACAGATCAAAGCGGTTTGGAAGATGATTCCTATCTGTATTATGTAGTGCTTGTGGTAGGAGCGCAATGAGAGGATTTTTGAAGACAGAGAGATCTATGGCGGAGTTCAAAATGTTATTTTTTAGGACTCTTTGTACTTGAGCCATTGCTGTGGACTTTAATGGCATGGATCTTCATGAGTTTTTGGTTTCTAATGCTCCTACTTAAATAGGGCATATTCTGATTTGTAATTGACAGTTGATTGGATGAATAAAGACTTATTTTACTTATAAAAAAAAAATAATAGTCATAACTATGCCAGCTCCTAGGAAATATGGGTCTAAATTTAAATTCTATGTGGTTCTGTTTTTAGCTAATCTCAAAAGTAAAGCCATAAATATGCGTTATGGCACTACATAAATGATCCTTTTTTTCCCTTCTTTCTATGTTTATTTTATGTTATTTTTAATTTTAAGAAGCAAGAGCGCCTATATTGTATGCAATGGAGACCAACAATGTAGACTGTTGATATTAGTACTTGAACCCAAAAACTAACTGCAACTAATTTTATTTTCAATGACAGCATATATGATACTTACATACTCGATGTCAAATTTTATGTTCTTGACAGGGTCCAATAGCAATAAGGATGGCAAAAAGAGCTATTAATGAGGGACTTGAGATAGACATGCCATCAGCTTTGGAATTGGAAGAAGATTGCTATGAACAGCTACTGAACACAAAAGATCGCTTAGAAGGCTTAGCAGCATTTGCTGAGAAGCGGAAGCCAAGGTATACTGGTGAGTAAAACAAAAAGAATTTTGTTAATACTCTACATCTGTACGAGTTGGTTTCTCTGGGCTTCGTGTTCTCGTCAGTTAGTGCTGGGAAACACTTGTGTTAGACATACTTCGATTTCTGTAAAATAAAAGCCAAGATTCACCAGTGTGCTCCAATCAATTTGAAGATAATCAGAATGTGTCTAAATGGCCAGTTTTTTATCAACAGTGAAACAATAAAATTCAATCTTTAAGGACCCATTTTAGATCCTGCCAATCTCAGGTTACTTGGTCTACTTTGCGTCTCTGTTGCCAGAAATGGGATTTCCACAGAAACAGGTGTGGGTTATGGTTAAACATAGGCTTGGGCAGAAAAGAAAACCTGTGGACCCGTCCCGTCCGAATAATCCAAACTGACCCGACTGATAAAATGTGGGCCAAATGTATTTGCAGGTCGAACCTGTCAAATGTCGGTTTTAATCCATCTAAAGTGCATGCTTTGGATGCTCTCTAGCTATTTGATCCAACGGTCACAAATCAACCCTTTCTTTCTAACACTTAAGCCGAATGCCATCTGTACTTCACTTAAGCCAAATGCCATATGTACTTCCAGACTTCCAGTTCCTTCTTCGCAAGATACAACTCGAAACAACCATCTCTCAACATGAACAGCCATCTTCTTTGCATATCTTCATCTTCTTCAACGATCTGTGATAGGGAGTCTTGCCCGAGAACCAGCCCGTCCTTGTCAAGGCCAAACTTGTCTCCAAGATCACCGAGAAGAAGATCAAGGAGGCCGGTGGGGCCGTGGTTCTCACTGCTTAGGAGGTTTTGCGATTTGTGGGTTCAGATGCTTTGGGATTTTGTGTTTGATGGTTTGATGGATATGAACTTGTTTTGTTTGTTCTTTTCTTTGGGTTTGTTCTTTGTCGTAGTTTTCGATTTTGTGGTCGCATAAAATGATTTTGTGGTCAATAACAACAAAAGATCATCAGAGATAATGATCAATCAAAGAAATTACAGGTTTGTAAATTCCAAAGTCTTTGAAAAGAAGAAATCTAGAGCTTGCAAATTTTCTCTATCTGATGATTTACGACATTGCCATCTTTGAAAAATAAGAAAATTAAATAAAAATTTCAGCGCGTTAAACCATCTTTTAGCAGGTCGGGTTGGACCAAGTTGACCTATAGTGCGGGTCGGGTCGGGCTTAGACACTGTGCGGCTTGGTCGGGTTGCATGCCTAGTTAAAATGGCCTTCTTTAGCCATCATGCTGGATTGTGTTTCCAGAATGCTAAAATTACCAAAATGGTCATGACAAAGTGCAGTTTAAAAAATTGTTGTACTGTTATGGAGAAATCTTATAGAAAATTTGGTATCCATTTGGCAAAAAAAAAAAATCAAAAATCAAAAAATCATTTTTCTCAAATGAAGGCTCCCAACGATAATACCACAACACTAACTGGGACCACATAAAAGACTACCTTTTTATGTCTCAATTAAGGGACATGCGTTCGGATCAAAGTTTTCATTTTTCTTTTAAATTAGTGAAATGTTTGCTCCTTAAAATAGAAAGATAACTGCCTACTGTCACAAACTGATTTTATAAAATTAAACTTAAATAATTGATATCATTTCCTGTGATATGTTAGATAATATTATAATAAATTTCTTTACGACCAAAGCGATCGAGATTTACGGGCCTTCCAAATTCAACTTCATGTGTATCTGGAGACTCATTAAGGATTTAAAACCTACGATCTTTATCGTAAAGCCAACCCAAAACCTATATAATATATAATATATAATATTTATTATATATATCTTATATATAATAAGCGCCAATAAACAGGTAGGTGTTCGTTCACTATTTTTTTCTGATTTTACCCCTGTTTTTCAATTAATTTTCCCAATGTTTGATGCCCTGCGTCCATTTTTTTCTATATTTACCCTTGCTTTTCCATTTGTATCCTTGGCGTATGCACCGAATGCTTTTATGCGTGAAATCAATTTTTTTTACAAAAATGCCCCTGCAATGTGGCGTCGATTCTAGAATATATTTTATCCTTCTTTTCACATTTCTTTCTCATTTTGCCCTCCATTTTCTATTCATTTTTCCGCAATGTCCTTGATTTCTCTTAGGTTCTGGATTCTATTTTATCACCAACTGCACCGATTGGTTTTAAATTTAAAATTAAGCTATTTGGCTAGAATGCCCCTAACATGTTACGTGTTTATTCTAGATTACATGTTCCACCGTCTACCGCTTTGTTGTCTAACAATTTCCTTTCCGATTTTCTCCTTCGTTTTTCATTCATTTCCCTGCACTGTGCTTGCCTTCTCTTATGTTCTAGTTTTTTTCTCGGCTCTACAAATTTTTTCCCAGTTATTTTTTCCCTCGCCGCTTGCACCGACTGGTTTGAAGTCTAAATATAATTTTTTTGGGACGGTAAAGTCCCTAAGATGTTGCGTGTTTATTCTAGATTAAAATGCCACCGCATACCGCTTGGTATAAGATCAGTAATTTTCATGTTCTTTACACTTTTGCCCTTGCTTTTGTTAGCGTCTTTTTGAATTTCGGTCTTTTGTTGTTATCTTTTCTGATTATTTTATTTTTTAAACAACTGCTTCCACCGCTTGCCGCTTTCGATAAAACTCAGTCCTCTCCTTGTTTTAACATTCACAAATTTGGTTCTAAATTTGCCTCTCAGCTCTTGACTTTCACAAGTACTTTTTTTATGTTATTCTTTTGGATTGAATATTTCTGACTACTTATTCAGTTATTTATTTATTTATATGCAATAATTAATTGTTAGAAATAAATAAATAAAAGTCTTACTATATATATATATATAATAAAATATATAAAAAAAGACAAACGATTATATACAGATTTATTAAAAAAAGGATATCAAGCGACAACAAAATTATTTAGAAAAATAAAAAATAAAGTACAATGAAAAAAATAAAAGAAAAACAAAATTTTTCAGATCTAGAGAATACCTATTGAGATCTATGAAAATCTGTTAAAATTCTCTTAGGAAAAATAGATAAATGAATAACTATACGACCAAATAACATTAAAAAGAGTGAAAAAGTTCATTTTCTCTTTTCATAGATGTGAATATTCTTGTATAGTTTCCCATGTAGGTGAAAGAAAAATTCGTTGTCTTCATCCTTACAGATCTGAGTAGATCTAATTCATGCAAATGTTCAAAGGCTTAAGTTTGTGAAATCTACCAATTCGTTTGTAAATTTTGAAATCAACGCAGTATGTTTTCGTTTTTTTTTTCTTAGTTAAACATGAAATTTTCTATGCTTAGATGAAATATAATCAACTTCATACGCTTCAGTTTACTTTTGTTCTCAGTTAAATATGAATTTCTCTATGTTTTCATGAAGGGTGCGGCTACTCTGCCGCCCCAACTTGACCGCTGGGCTTACCGCCCAGCGTAAAAAGTTTTTTTTTTTCATATTTTTTAATACATTTAAATATTTTAAAAAAATACACCAATACACTTAAAATCACTTCCTTAATTATTAAGTAAAAAAAAATTAATTGAGTGGGCAAAATGGGGAGGCAAAGTAGCTTTTTCCTTTCATGAAATAGTTCATACACATGCATGTTAAAAAATTTTAGCTTGGATAATCAGATCCAATATTTACAATCTAAAAAATAATAACGTAAATTCATAACAAAATAGACATATATGTGACAAAGAAAGTAGAAATTGCAATTAAAAAAATTATAAGTAGAAATAATAACGTAAAAAAAATAGAAATTACAGCTAAAAATAAAACAAATATTGCATCTAAACAGAGTTGCCAGATATTTTGAACTTCAATACTTTCAGACTCAATAATTACATCAAAAAATATTTAGGTGATTCATAACAAAACAGACATGCATGACGAAGAAATAAAATGGTAGGTATAGAAGAAATTGATAAACTGAATAAAATTCAGGTACCGAAACAGGTAATACATGTGTAAAATTGGCAATATTGTAAAAATATATGTGCACGGAAATAGGATCAATAAGTATCGAAAGAAACTTTTCCAAACCCAGAAGTCCTACAGAACGTCCTGATCACAGCCAAACAAATATGCTCGATAGATGAACAAAAATGATAGAAGAAAATGTATAACGAAGCAAATAAGGTATTAACCGGAAATTTACATAGGCAAAAATGTTATGATCCAGGAATGGTTTGGGATTAATTCTGGCAATTCGAGTAGCCAGGAACTCCAAATGTTGCCCACGGCAAATGATAATGCAAATTGACGACCTTTCATTCATAATACCCTGGCCTTTAATAGGCATTTACAGACTGCAAATACTAAGGGAAATAACTAACCCACTTCGCATGAACTAGTGCGTGACCCACTTAACAAACCATGCCCATGAACTGTAACAGCCCATTGACTTAGTCTAGACCCAACTGAACAATAAAACATGCATAACCGAAAATACCCTTGACTAATAAAGATAATTCCCTAACTTACGTAGTCCTATTAGACTTAGACATTTTGGGCATGTAACACAACCCATCCCTTCAAAAGAACTCGCCCCCGAGTTCGGGATATGTCCTGCGCAGCTCTTCGGCTTCAACCTAAGTGGCATCTTCTTTGTTGGTTCCCCTCCATCGAACCAAAAAAATCAACTCCCGCGCAGTTTCCTTTTTTCTTGAGCCTTCTCTCTATTATCTTCTCGGGTTTGGGAGCCATGGCGGCATTCTCCATCACTGTCGGCAGTCTAGGGTTAGGGTTTACCTGAGTCCCAATCTTCTTTTTGAGGCAAGAAATGTGAAATGCAGGATAGATCTTGGATTCTTTGGGTAGATCGAGCTTATATGCAACTTTTCCAAGTTTTTGAATGATCTGGAAAGGTCCGAAATACCTTGGGGAAAGCTTCAAGTTTTTCCTCACTGCCACCGTCATCTATCTATAGGGTCTTAACCTCAAATAGACCCAATCCCCCACACTGTATTCTCTTTCCGTTCTCTTTTTGTCTGCATACAGCTCCATTCTTGCTTGAGCTTCTTGCAGGTTTTCTCGCGCCAAGGTGAGGATGAAATCTCGGCTTTGCATTTCGTCTTCAACCGCTTGTACTGCCGTGGTTCCAGATTCATACGGAAGGAGACGTGGAGGCTCTTGTCCGTAGACTATCTCAAAGGGGGAGAACCCGATGGAGGAATGCTTTGAGATATTGTATGTCCACTCGGCTAGAGCTAACCAACTAGCCCAATCTTTGGGTCAATCACTGGTAAAACACCTGAGGTATCCCTCTAACCATTTGTTCATCACTTCTGTCTGCCCGTCCTTTTGAGGGTGATACGCCGAACTCATTAACAGCTTGGTTCCACTTAAGTGGAAGATTTCTTTCCAAAAGTTACTTGTGAATATTGCGTCTCGGTCACTGACTATGCTTTGTGGTATGCCGTGCAATTTGAATATGTTTTCCATGAATGCTTTTGCTACTATTGCTGTTGTATATGGATGTGCCATTGGTATGAAATGACTGTACTTGCTGAACCTGTCCACTATCACCATGATGACACTGTATCCCTTAGACAGAGGCAACCCCTCTATGAAGTCCATACTGATATCCACCCACACTTTACTTGGTATTGGCAGAGGTTGTAGAGTCCCAGCTGGTTTGAGGTTTTCTGTTTTGTTTCTTTGGCATACCTCGCATTCTCTTATGAATTTCCTGATGTCTTTCTCATGCCATGCCAAAAGAATTCTCTCTTGAGCCTGGAATGAGTCTTCTGGGAACCAATATGCCCTCCTATAAGGCTGCTATGGAATTGCTGCATGACTTGCTCCTGCTGTATCCTTAGGGTTCCCAAGTGTAACCTCCCTTTCTAAAATAGGAACCCTCCTCTAAACTGATATTTGAGGGGATCGAGCTTACCTTGATGGTAGTGGTTGAGTAACTGCTGCAACTGGGGATCTTGTTGATATACTTGACGGAGGCCTTCCCACCAATTAACCGTAACCATGCTTATTGCCTTGGCTTCCCCATAATCAGTCAGGGTTACTTCTGGATCTGAATTGTTTCCTTGGTCTGGCAACCTGGAGAGAGCATCTGCTGCCTTATTTCCTTTGCCACTTCGGTATTCGACACTAAAATCAAAGCCGAACAGCTTTGTTATCCACTTTTGTTGAAAAGGTATTCCAACTTTTTGCTCCAAAAGGTGCTTTAGAGCTTGCTGGTCAGTCCTTATTTTAAATCTGTGTCCCAATAGATAATGTCTCCATTTTCGAACTACCAACACAAGAACCAAAAATTCTTTTTCATAAGTGGATAGGAATAGGAACAGATTTTTACCTTTTAAGGCTTGACTTAAATAGGCTAGTGGCCTGCCTTCCTGCATTAGGACAGCTCCCAACCCATTTCCAGAAGCATCACATTCTACTATGAACATTTTGGAAAAATCTTGTAAGCTAAGCACGGATGGGGTCACCATGGCTAACTTCAACGCTGCAAACGCTTGGCTAGCCTCCTCACTCCACTTAATTCTTTTTATTGAGTAAAGCAGTCAGAGGGGCAGCAATACTTCCATATCCTCTTACAAACTTCTTGTAATAACCTGTTAAACCCAAAAATCCTCTTAAAGCCTTAGGGTTCTTAGGTTCAGGCCACTCCATCATGGCTGTAATTTTTAATGGATCTGCTTTAACTCCCTCTTTAGAAATTACATGGCCCAAATACTCCACTTCCTGACAGCCAAAAACACATTTTGAGGCCTTAGCATATAGCTGGTGTTGTCTCAAAACTTCTAAGACAGCTTTAAGATGTCCTACATGTTCTTCAACAGATTTACTGTACACAAGTATGTCATCAAAAAAACTAAAACGAATTTCCTGAGATACGGCCTGAATATCCCATTCATCAAATCTTGAAAGGTTGATGGAGCATTGGTGAGCCCAAAGGGCATCACTAAAAATTCATAATGCCCCTCATGTGTACGAAAGGCAGTTTTTGGCACATCTTCGGGTTTCATTCTAATTTAATGATAGCCGGACCTTAAGTCAAGTTTAGAAAACAACTCAGCACCATTAAGCTCATCTAACAACTCATCTATATTAGGAATGAGAAACTTATCTTTGATGGTATCTTTGTTTAGGGCTCGATAATCAATGCACATCCGCCAACCCCCATCTGCTTTCCTCACCAAGAGAACTATTGAAGAATATGGACTTTGACTTGGTTGGATGATCCCAACTTTAAGCATCTCCCTAACCAGCTTCTCAATTTCTTCTTTCTGATAATAAGGGTACCGATAGGGCCGAACACATGTTGGTTTGGCTGCTTCTTGGAGTTGGATCTGGTGGTCGTGACTCCTAGGAGGTGGGAGTCCATTGGGTTCAGCAAACACTGTTTTAAATTCCTTTAAAACAGCTTGTATGGCAGGCTCCACTGGTGCTCCTCCTTGCTGGTCATTGATCTCCATAAACTGCAGCCATATTCCCCTTCCTTCTATGAGGGCAGCCTTGCTTAAACTGTGTTCCTCCTCTATGGCCTTCTCGGGTAGCCTCAAGCCCAGCAGAAATAAATTCACCCCTTCCACAAAGAAACTCATACTCAAATCAGCAAAGTTCCACTGAATAGTACCCAAACTCTTTAACCAATCTACCCCTAACACAACATTACATCCTCCCAAGGTTAACAAGAACAGATTGGCTAAAATGTTACAGCTTTGCATCTTTAAAAGAACTGTCTTACAGCAACCAAGGCAAGGAAGGGTGTCTCCATTGGAGACTTGGACTGCCAAGTGGCTTTCTTCCACTGGTAGTTTAACCCTCCTTGCTACATCCACATCAATAAAACTATGTGTACTACCGGTATCAATGAGAACAATAACTGAGCAGGTACCAATTTTTCCTACTAACCTCATGGTTTTGGGAGAAGGTGCTCCTGCAATGGCATGCAAGGATATACCTAATAATTCAGCTTGCTGGACCGTAGGTATGGCTTCTGTATTAGGCTGGTTTAAAGTCTCTTCTTCTTCCAATTCTTCCTCTCCTTCCCCTTCAAATTCCATTCCTTCTAGTAAGTATAGTTTGGGCCTGCTGCATTTGTGTCCTTGATAATACTTTTCATCACAAAAATAGCACAAACCTTTATCTCTTCTTTCCTGCATTTGGTTGGGACTTACACGCTGTATAGGGTAAGGATTTCTTCTATGGAATGGTGGGTTGGGTCTCGGGTTTTGGGGGGCTAGTAGTCTAAGTACTGGATTTGGGGCTGGTAATCGGGGTATGGTGTTTTGTTCAGGTAATCTGAGAGGAGTGGGCTTGAATGAAGGTGCATGAGGGTCATTTTGGGCTTGAGTGTTTCGGTAAAAATATTGTTTTCTGGTCACTTCTTCCTCTTGTAGCCGAGCCAAACCAAAAGCAGCAGTAAGAGTATTTGGTTTGAACATGGTAACATGATCCGCAATTCATCTTTTAATCCACTTAGAAAAGTACTTAAACGAAACTCTTCACTTACCCCACTTATTTTGTTGGATAGGTTCTCAAAAGTTGTTTGGTACTCCTCCACGCTCCCTGTTTGCCTCAGTTTGGTGAATGCACCCACTGGATCCTCGTATGCCGAAGGCCCGAATTTGGTGCGAAGAGCCTCCAAGAAATCATCTCATTTTGTCACTGGACTTGACTTTTTCAGCCAATAATACCAAGACAGCGCCTTCCCTTCCATGTGAAAAGAGGCAATTTCTAGTTTGTGGTCCTCCGGAGTCTCAAAGTAATTGAAGAACTGCTGCGCCTTCAAGATCCATTCGCTGGGATCTCCTCCATTGAAGCGAGGAAAATCCAACCGAAGAGATCTAACTTGGATGCCCCCGTGTCCAACAAACAAAGGATTAGCATTTACTTTTACATTGTTAAAGGTCCCTTCCCCTGAACTGAGTTTAGTTGTAATTTGTACCAAGCTGTCATAACTTGATGCTAAATTATTGAGCTACTGCAGCACGCCCTCTATTAGCATTCCATGCCTGGATTGCTTTTCCTTCAGTGCAGTGATACTCCCTTGTAGGTTGTTTACTGTTTCAGATAACTGTGACAATCGTGTTCCTTCAGGCATGTCGCAGGAACGCGGCTCTGAGACCAACTTGTTATGATCCAGGAATGGTTTGGGATTAATTCTGGCAATTCGAGTAGCCAGAAACTCCAAATGTTGCGCACGGCAAATGATAATGCAAATTGACGACCTTACATTCATAATATCCTGGCCTTCAATAGGCGTTTACATACTGCAAATACTAAGGGAAATAACTGACCCACTTCGCACGGACTAGTGCGTGACCCACTTAACAAACCATGCCCATGAACTGTAACAGCCCATTGACTTAGTCTAGACCCAACTAAACAATAAAACATGCATAACCGAAAATACCCTTGAATAATAAAGATAATTCCCTAACTTGTGTAGTCCTATTAGACTTAGATATTTTGGGCGTGAAACAAAAAATAAGAATAACAAAAATCACAGATCTGAAAAAAAAAAGATCTATAAAGTTA
>QEOW01000447.1:29391-91088 GCA_003123825.1 Juglans hindsii | reverse complement strand
CTTAATTAATGAGTTCGACGAACTCTGTTGGCAGCAGACGAACCTGAGAGATGTTTTCCTCAGTAGAGGCTGGGGAAATATCTGCACATTGAGAGGGAAGGTATATCCCTTAATGGTTCAAGAATTCTATATGGGGATGTGTGACATGCCTCAGGATGCATCCTCTCACACCGTGACTGTACGCGGTGTTTCCATTGAGTTATCAGCAGATGTCATCGGCGAGCACCTTGGGATTCGTCGAGGAGTGGAGACATTTGCACACTCGACACCCCGTGAGGATGTAGGCACTTCTACATCATCTACTGGTCGGGGATGTGAGCCAGCATCAGCCAGAGATGCAGGCCAGTCAGAGGCTGAGGATACTGGCGTCGAGGCTCGGGATGATGACCGAGACGAGGATTTCTACATCCTCACCGGGAGGGATCGCATGCAGATCGAGCGGAAGAACGCCTTCAACCAGAACCATCTGTTGCATTTCTTCCGCATGTTGCACCTTATTGTTGCAACAAATGTCGATCTTGTGGCTCATAAAACCACATTTAGTCGGCTTCGGGCACAATTTTTGATACGAGTGGCACGTGGAGATCCTATAGATTTGCCATTGCACATCTTTCAGAGGATCCGTTACGATAATCTCCCATATGGTGTCCTTATCAGCCGACTATTACTTGCACGGGGAGTACCGACCCAGCTAGAGGAGCGGGTCAAAGATCAGATGAGCCCCCTCGACATGACCACGCATCGACGTAGCATTGGACAGGCAAGGGGACGTCAGCCACCCCCTGTAGAGGATCTAGTTCCTCCGACACAGCCTGAGCCAGGTCATGTCGGGAGTAGTAGTCAGCATACGCCGAGTACATCTGCAGGAGATGTGCGGCCTGCTTGGGTTGATGCGGTCATCTCACAGCTGACTGCGCATATCGATCATAAGATCGATCGATCGCTCGAGGCTATATCGGCGTCTGTTGCCGAACTCACCCATCGTGTAACTATCCTCAACGACAAGGTTGATACCTTGACTGAGGAGGTACGGAGTTCGACTTTTGCGGATAACGTTATCATCTGACTGTTGTTTACTACATTCTATCAAATTTTGTATTTTATTTTTAATATTTGTAACGAAAAATATTATTGAATATTTCTATCGTTTTTTAATTTCAATTTTTAACCTTCTTTGATGTTATATTTTTCAACTTTAATACTAAATCACTGCATTTCAAATATATATAAATCAATAATATATATTTATATATTACAAAGTGTGTATATATAAATATATACAATTCAATTTTTTAGACTTGTTCACAAATTATGCACAATAAAAACCACATAATTTTTAAATTAAAGTCATTTAATTTAAATTTACAATGAACGTTCGAATGTTATTACTTAACGTTCGAACATTGGTGCAAACATTTTACGTTCGAACGTAAAATTAATAACATTTGAACGGTTGCGCCAAAACATTTTACGTTCAAACGTAAACAGACATAACTTTCGAACGTATATGTAACGTTCGAACGCATATTTCCCATACGTTGGAACGTAAAAAAATCTCATTCTATCTTTAGTGACGGTTTCCAGAAACTGTCACAGAAAATGCCTTTTAGTGACGGTCTAGGGACTGTCACAATTTCCCAACCGTCACTAAAAAGCAATTGTGTTGTAGTGGATGAATTTGATTTTAGTTACTCACATCAAATCTCCACATTAGATTATACATTTATTCCTTATATAGTAATGAATAACTAATAATTTCAAAAATATTTAATTTTTTTATTTATTAATTTATTTTATTTTATCATATTTTACTATTCTACCTATTATATATTAATTAATAATTATATTCTTATTAAATTAATATATCAATTATGATAAAATATATGATAGAAAGAAAGAGAAATAAATAATTAATAAAATATGTATTTGATGTATGTACAGTAACTTTTAAATTTGAAAAAACTTTTAAAAGTTACCGTACTAAATTTTAAATATTTAGAATTTGACTAATTTAATGTGAATATATTTTACTCTCTAATAGTTAAATATTCATTAAATTTAACTTTTAACTAATGAGAATGCTATAAAAATTAAAAACCGCACCTAAAGTTGAGATTGCCCCGTTTTTAAATTTATGATTTTGATTTCTTCAACAACAACCGCAGACAAAAACAAAGAGCAAAAAAATAACAATCAAGCTAGCTCGCTGTCTTGTTGGAAGAACATGTACTTTCCTTCTAAACAGTTATTGCTTCTCTCTCTCTCCTTTTCCAAATATGCGTTTCCCTAGACACCACAACGCCGGACGAGCCTCTTAAAGACGGTGACATCCTCGTCTCCCACAGAGAAACGTTTGCACTTGGGTTTTTCAGTCCTGTAAACTCTAGCCGTCGCTACGTCGGGATTTGGTATAACAAAGTGCCAGTGAAAACGGTTGTTTGGGTCGCTAACAGAGACGACCCTCTCGAAGACACTGCCGGTATACTCTTCATCGACGGTCATGGAAACCTCGTCATCACCGAGACGAACCGAAGCATCCCTATCTGGTCTACCAACGCTTCTGTTGTCTCCGCAAACCATTCCATGGCTAGGCTGTTGGACACCGGGAACCTCGTTTTGGTTCATCCAGAAACCCAGAGCTTTATATGGCAGAGCTTTGACTTTCCGGCCGACACTTTGCTTCCGTTTATGAAACTAGGGCTCGATCGCCGTACTGGGCTGAACTGGTTCTTGACATCTTGGAAGTCCAAAGATGACCCGGGAACCGGCAACTGCACCTATGCGATTGATCCAACCGGGTATCCACAGCTGTTCTTATCCGAGGGTGGGACTCCTTTGTGGCGGGGCGGATCTTGGACCGGACAAAGATGGAGCGCCGTACCCGAAATGACACAGAATTACATCTTCAACGTCAGCTACGTGCATAATCAAGATGAGATCACAATTGAATACGGTGTCACTGTACCTAACGTTTTCACTAGAATGTTGGTGGAGGAACCTGGGGTCGTGAAGCGGTCTACTTGGCACGAGACCAGGTGGGTCGAGTTTTGGTCCGTCCCGAAAGAGAAGTGCGATAACTAATATTAAAAATAATATTTTAATAATATTTTAATTTTAATTTCAATTTATCTTATCTCATTTTATTTCATCTGTAAAAATAAATAAGAAAGGCGGAAAAGATTCAAGTTCATGAATAGCATATAAAGATTGAATTTGCCACTTTTTATTTATTTATTTTCTACGTGTGGATGCAGCAACTTTAGATACTCCAGTTTTATTACTTTTTTTTTTTCACTTAAAACATGATCCATGTTTCAAGCTGCATTTGATTGTCATATTCATATGAATTCAGTCTAATTTTAAATTATTAAATTTATTTTAATTCAAAACTTTTTTATATGTAAGACTCATAATATTTTTCAATTTAACACATCTTTATATATGAGATTTACAATATTTTTTAACTTTTCATAAAAAGTATTAAATTCATCTTAACATCTAAACACACTTTAAACTCAATTTAGACAGATCCCACATAATTCACTTCACTATTCAATTCACTACTATTAATAAAGAATTGAACTGAACTGTATTCAGCTCAACATCTAAACGCAGTCTTAAGATCCTATTTTTACAATTCAACTCATCGTTACAATTATTTTAAATTTTCACATAAAATAAAATAAATAATTCAACTTTTTTAAATCTCAAAATAAAATTAATATTAAAAAAATATATTCTAATAATTTTTTTTAACTTTTTAACTTTAATCTCAACTCATCTTATCTCATTTCATCTCATTTGTGAAAATAAATGAGAAAGTCGGAGAAGATTCAAGTTCATGAATCGCATATAAAGATTGAGTTTTCCACATTTTTTTTTTTTTATGCTTAACTAAATATGCAAAGAAGAATGGTCTTCAGAATAAGGGAAACCTAACGATTCTTGTGGACTCTGTTGCAGTAACACTGCTTATTATGGCTTCCATTGTGTACTGGTTCATAATGAGGAAGATAAAGGGTAAGTAAAACATGATTTTTAAAGCAGTTTCTTCGTTTCTTTTGCACTTTGAGAATTTCTAATTACGTTTGACGACAAAGAAAAGACAAAACAAGTATACTTTTAGCGTTACCTCCACTGGAGCAAGATTTGAACAATCTTCAACTAGAAGGGAGCTCGATGGAAGTACGAGAAACTCAGATTTACAGTTCTTTGAACTAAGTAAGATAGTTGCAGCCACGGATAACTTCTCTATTTCTAACAAGCCAGGAGAAGGTGGTTTTGGATCAGTGTATAAGGTAATCTCCTTGAAATTCAATTCATATGTGTGCAATGCATCAATAATTCCATTCTGAATGTTGATCAAGGTTGAAATTGTTGTTTGCTTTCAGGGTTACCTATACAATAGAAAGGAAATAGCAGTGAAAAGACTATCAAAGTACTCAGGACAAGGGATAGAAGAGTTCAAGAATGAAGTTGCAATCATTGCTAAACTTCAACACAGGAACCTTGTGAGGATTCTTGGTTATTGCGTTCAGGAAGAAGAAAAAATGTTAATCTATGAGTACTTGCCAAACAGAAGCTTGGAAACGTTCATTTTTGGTATGTCTTCTTTTCACATAAGCTTCTTCTTCTAGTGTCCAGCATTACCTACCAAGCTTGGACACTTTCATTTTTGGTATGTCATCTTCTTTTCACATAAGCTTCTTCTTGCTTCTTCTAGTGTTTAGCAAATCATTTAAAGATTTGATCTTTTCATTTAGATGAAACAAAAAGGTCATTCTTAGATTGGGGCAAATGCTTTGAGATTATTTGTGGGATTGCTCGAGGGATCCTATATCTAAATCAAGACTCAAGATTAAAGATTATCCGTAGAGATCTAAAGGCCAGCAATGTTCTACTTGACAATGCAATGCATCCAAAAGTTGCAGATTTTGGTATGGCAAGAATTGTTGGAGGAGAGTCAGGGGACCAAATTGAAGCAAATACAATTCGTATATTTGGAACATAGTAAGTGTGCTAGAAATTAAGGATACATTTATGGTACAAACCAATTTCCTTTTTTTAAGCAAAACATTAATCATATCATTTTAGTTCTATGATAATTTTATTACGGTGTTGCAGTGGTTATATGTCTCCAGAGTACGCGATGCATGGACAATTTTCAGTGAAGTCAGATGTATACAACTTTGGGGTTTTGCTACTGGAGATTATTTCTGGCAAAAGGAATAGAAAGAAGGCAAAGAAGGTTTGGGAGTTATGGAAAGAAGGCAAAGCCATGGAAATAGTTGATTCATCACTAGTTGATAAAACCCCTGATAATGAAGTTGCAAGATGCATTCAAATTGGGCTTTTGTGCATGCAAGAATATGCAACAGATCAACCAAACATGTCAACAGTTGTTGCAATGTTGGGTAATGACACACCTCTTCCTTCTCCACAACAACCTGCATTTGTTTTGAAGGGTAGTAGCCATGGGAAAGACACATCAACTAGCGAAGAAGCCATTTCTGTCAATAAAGTAATAGTTTCTTTGATTCACGGTCGTTAAAAGTTGAATTCTGTTTGGTGTAATATATTGATATGAAGTTAGTGTTAGTAGGGTCTTTTCTTTCAAAAAAGAAAATTTAAGCACTAAAATAGAAGAAAATCTCTTAACTGTATAAGTCGTGCATATCAATCTATATCTACTTAGAATTTATTTTGGATATCTAAAAAAAATTCAAATCAAAGTAAAATCGGCAATCCTGTAATTTTTGTTCCAACCAAACTCAAGCTAACATCCTAACACATATTAAGTCTACCCAACTTTCAATTTGGTCAATTTCATTACTTTCTATTATCCATTCTCGAACCAAATTCTATTCCAACTCAACTATAATTAATTACAATTTAATTGGACTAAGTTTTGTTATTAGAAAATGGCTAATACAATAACTTTTACATTAATTGAAAGAGCACTGGAACTCAAAACAAGATTGACAAATAAGGTGGAAGAACAACATGATATAAGAGATGATCCTAAAGTATGGAATATACAATTAATCTTGCAATAAACTCTACTATTGCAAGTATTATACCTTTCAAACTAGGACTATTCATCCAGCCCAGATCAAATCCGGGCCGAAACCCGTATTATAAAAACCGGATATATCCGGTCCAGACCCGGGTATGAAACCCGGGTTCCGTATTCATAACCGGATATAACCGGATTTGTGTAAATGGCAAAAAAAAAAAATCTTGTTCCTTCGGCCCATGACCTCGGACCCCCTATCCCCTTCCTCCCTCAACCCTAACAACGATTCTACGAAACCCGAGCCGCTGTCGTGATGATCTCAATGGTTACTTGCTGGAGAGGAGTAGCTGATTCGAGTACACTCTCTCACCGATGGCTTGCGGAAGCTCAGTTGCTCAGCTTTGAGAATCATCTCTTCCTCGGCCAAACTGGCCAACCCAAGATCGCATTACACCTCTTCGCCCACCAATACACTCATACCTATCAAGCTCTGAAACCCATCTCTCACTGACATCCATCTGAGCCTCTAGACCTGGTAAAATGGTACCGCTATCATCCATAGAGATGGTATTATTTTTGTTTGTCAGAGAGAGCAAGAGCAAGATGCTACTGCTGAATACAATATTGTAAGGAAGGTGAAAGAGCACCACAAGAAGAGGGTAAAGGAAGCCAATAAGCTCTCCCTTAAGCACAACTGAAGCCAAAGGCCCTCGAAGCTCGCCATGCCCTCGCCCTCACCCTCGCCCTCGCCCTCGAAGAGTTGGAGCAAAAGAAAGCCGCACGCAAAGAAAAGGTACTCCCCATTTCCTGCCCTCATATTATCGCGTGTAATTTTGCTTGCTCTATGACTGAAACAGTTAGTTTTTATCATTGCGCTATTGCACATGTGTATCTTGTTATTTTTATTTCTCGGTGTCGATTGGGCATTTCTGGAGAAAATTATACCTACGCACGAGAGATACTGGTGACATTCAATGTTTGTTTAGATGGATTTTGTGTGCTTGCTTCTCATTCTTTGTGCCCAGACTGCATATGGGTCTTATAAGTTGCTTTTAAGCTTAAAGTCTGGATTTGTGGAGATGGCGTAGATCATATTAATAAGGTAGTGAAGAGAGTATTTAGTTTTGGAGCTTTTAGAATTGTGCCTCTCTACCTGGTTTGGTGATTTGGAGGAAAAAGAATGATTGAAGTTTTGAGAACAATGGAAGAAAAACTTATTTCTTCAATACTTTGTTTATTTGGATCTATTTTGTTCTGTGTTGTCACATTTTGTTTACAATACTTATGAGTTATGTGTAGATTCAAGGGTTCAACGATTTTTGTCCAAGAACTCGAGTCCATGCCTGCATTTTCTAAAAAATATCATTTTTATTGTGAAACTCTACTTTTTGTTTTGTTCCCAATGCAGTTACTTTTGCCTTCTGCTTTTTCAAATCTATTCCAGCTTGTGCACAAAATTCTTGAAACTTGCGTGTGCCATTTTCTATCCTTCAAGAAGGAAAATCATAATTAATCCAATTGAAGCTTTTAAAACAGTGTCAGATCTCATGGCCAAAAATCCATCAATTTTTATACTCATTTTCTTTACTCTCTTTTAATATTCTATTTGAACATATGCAAAACTAGTTAACGAGCTTTTTGATTTCTTGGTTGCAGGAATTGACAATAGACTATTATTTGGTGTGAGATTAAATCATTGATGTGAAGACTGTGCTGCTGATTTTGTAACTCATTTCTTGTAATTTCGTGTTTGGTAATATAATTTATAAATATTGTAATATGTAGTGGATTGCTTTGTGATGCATGCATAGATGAATATTGGATTTGTTTTTTTTTTGTTTTACATGCATTTATTATTTTTAGAACGTTTCATGAACTTGACTTCTTAGAAAAAAAATTAATAAAATAAAGACTTTTTTACTTACTTAAAAAAATTAAAAATTAAAAATTAAAAACCAGGTATAACCCGGAATTCGAATCCACCCGGATTCCGGCCCGAATTTGATCCAGACCAACCCGGTCCAGGTTCTGGCCCCGGGTTTGAAACCTGGGTTCCGGTCCAGGTATACCCAGGTTCCTGGATTGGAACTCAGATGAACACTCATATTTCAAACCTCTATATATACATGTATGTGTGCATGTGTATGTGTGAATGTGCTAGGAATGTTCATCCAGATTTCGACCCGGGAATCTAAGTATACTTGAGCAAAACTCAGGTTTCAAACCGAGACTGTGTTAGACCCAGGCCAGAACCCGGATGAATCTGGTTTTTTTAAAACCCAGGGTTCCAAGTTAAACCTAGTTTTTTTTTTTTTTAAAGCACGTGGACCCATTGAAGATCAATCTTCAACATCATAATTCTCGGTAGAGGCAAAGCCTCACTCGTCTTCAAATCTCTAAGAGGCTTATCCACCAGAAGCTCCACGAGCTTCCCACCGTCGGGCTCGATCAACATGGATGAAACTCGAAGCCTCCGGTATGCTTTTCTCCTGACAGAAAGAGAAAAGGAGACTTTGCGGGTTGGAACGAAATGGGTATTGGAAATCTTGTTGGGGGATTTGGGAAGATACGGGGTTTTGGTGAAGAGTGCTACCATGGAAGCCATTGAAGGTAGAAAGCCAACAAATAGCTCTGTTTCAGGGAGTGCTAGTTTGATTGTTAATTGGAGGTTAATAATAGCAATAATATTAAAATAAAGAGTTTAGTGGATGTAAGTTGGATAGTAAAGGGCAATAGTTTGGGGAATTTGGAATTTCGAAAAAAACGAAGAATAAACAATGGATTGATTTGGAGCAATCTGATGGAATTTTAGAGTTTGGATCAGAATGAGGAACTCAAAGGTGGATTTTATTGTAAGTTTGGGAGAGAGAAAAATATGGTATCCAAAGGGGATGAATCTGGACACCTTTTTTCTCTTAATTTTGCCAAGTGCCAACTTTTCTTCTCCTCTTTCCTTGTCATTTCTTTACAATACTAAATTAGACAGCAATCTTGGCTACCATATCATAAGATGATTGAAATAAAATGGTGCAAACTCATGAAAAAAAAAAATAACTTTGTCCACCATCAAAGCAGCTTCTTATGAAAACTGATCTTCCCATCTTTACATTTTGTTTAATTTGTTTGGTTGTTTATAATTTTATACTCCAAAAAAATACCGTAATCTAAAAATTTATAAATATCAAATGGAAGTTACACATATGATAAACTCAATTGTTATTAATATATATATATATATATATATATTGTTGGAACTGATATGGTGTACATACTTTTAATTTCACATAGGTCCTGCCTATAATTTGTGAGATATGGGATGCAAAGAAACCCATGAATCAAAACATTCAAATTGAAGGGGGTAAAAAAAAAAGTGCCGGTTGTACCTAGATTTTACAACTTGGATTTTTTTAGACCGTAACTGTAATCCAATTTCCTGAGTTTCAAATTAGGCCCAAAAAAATCTGACCCGAATGAACAGTCCTAATATGTGCGTGGGTGTACATGCAAGCATCTCCATGTGTAGGTGTGTGTAGGCGGGTGAGTGTGCGCGTGCAGAGTGCATTTGTGTGTGTGCGCGCGAGTATGTGGGGGTGTGTGTGAATATACCCTTACCTAAAAACTAGTACATAAGCTAAATGTTTACCATCTTTATGCCTTGAAACTTAATCAAACCCAGTTAATGCGAATACTCAAAATTTTTTTAATTGAAAAGGTTTTATTCTAAGAAATGGCAATTAGGTATATCTATCTATCCAGCACATGCATCGGCAAGATAGATGCATAAACCCATGGACAAGATAGATAGTGATTACTTTTTAGATATGTTTACCTAATTGCTAATTGGAATAATTAATTAAAGCAACACGGGAACCATCATCTTTGCAAAAATATGCCAAACCAACTCAACACATGATATTTCGAATCAGAGATGAAGCTACAACGAGACATGTTTTAGGGGGGGAAAAAGAAAAGAAAAAGGATATCAAATTCAATGTTTTGAATACCGTACCGGACACCGTACCGGTTAAGGTACTGGAACGAAATATTTCGGTACCGATACCGTTTCGGGATAACGTTTCGGGATAGTCGATCTATAAATAAATTATATATATAAATATATATAAAAATTATATTCTAAAATAATAGTCTATATATAAATAAATTATATACAAATACATATATATATAAATTATAAATAGTCTAGTCTGAATTGAGGGTTAAAAAATAAGCTTGTAGTTTGAAAAAATGAAAAAAAAAAAAAAACAGGCCGAAATATCGGCCGGTACCGGCCGAAATATAGGCCGGTACAGGCCGAAATTGAGGCCGGTATGACCGGTACCGGCCGGTACGGCCGGTATTTTGGCCGGTACGAAACAGGTATAGTACCTGTACCGGCCGGACGGCCGAAACGAAAAATTTCGGCCGTATCGGCCGGTACGGTATGAAATTTAAATCTTTGATCAAATTGACCCTTGCTCAAATTTTGTCAAAAAAATAATGAGAAAAATTTGTATTTAATAATTTTTTTTTCATGCATCTCTTAATTCAAAATTGCATTATCGTAAAATTGCAATATATTATATCTATTTTTAGAAAAATAGTTTACAATTTAACATACTATATCAAGTCACGTCAATTTGTAAAATTTAGCTTTGTGAAATCTTTTTGTGACTAAAACATTTCTCTTGATAAAACAAATGGTGCGATTCGGCGAGGGGCAATAGTGCGATTCGGCAATGGTGCAGAGAGAAGACGAAAATGGGAGGGAGAAACGAGAGGGTGTGATTCGGCGTGAGAGAAAAGGAAGAGAAAAAGAAAGAAATAGTGCGATTCGGTGAGGGTGCGATTTGGCGGGTTGAAGATGATGAAGCCGAAGGATCAATGTGCTGGAAGCTTTCGGAAGAAGAAGGAAAGACGAGGGAAATGAGGCTATTCGGTATGAAGAAAGAGAAAAGAACGAGGGAAAGAGGGATGGAGGTAGATGAAATAATAAAATATTACTTTCTTTTGGGAACAGTAACTCGCCATGTTTGGAGACAGCTCAAGATTTACTGTAGCTCAAATTTTAAGTTTTGAACTATTAGCTAGTCTAATGTGGAGGTTTTTTTTCACATCTAGCTAAAATTTAGACTTGCATTGACATTTGGCTAGGCCATTGCTAATGCTCTAAGAGTTTACCCACCCTTAATTAGAATAATATTTTCTTAATACTTTCAATAAAATTGTATATCTCTAAAGTGTAACATAATTTTTCAAGTATCCACCAAATAATGAAACCAAATAATTTAAAAATTTGTGTCCTTATCAATTGGTTCAATTTCTAAGGTGCGTGCGTGTTGACTACTTTAATGATTACCTAATTCAATCACAACCAATGGTGATCTTGATTGGAAAGAGAAAATACTTTCTACATCTTTATACTCGCGGGTTGATCGAATACTAAATATTCAATCGGTCTTCCTCAGCTTATAAAGTCCAAAGGTCACGGTTATAAGTTTTCTCATAAACAACGAAGAAACTCAGCACATGATATTTCGAATCAGAGATGAAGCTACAACGAGACATGTTTTAGGGGGGGAAAAGAAAAGAAAAAGGATATCAAATTGACCCTTGCTCAAATTTTGTCAAAAATATAATGAGAAATATTTGTATTTAATAATTTTTTTTTCATGTATCCCTTAATTCAAAATTGCATTATCGTAAAATTGCAATATATTAGATCTATTTTTAGAAAAATAATTTACAATTTAACATACTATATCAAGTCACGTCAGTTTGTAAGATTTACCTTTGTAAAATCTTTTTTGTGACTAAAACATTTCTCTTAATAAAACAATTTTTATCCAATAGACATGGAGGTTAGGATATTTCAATGGACTTTCTACTATATATCTTGGTATTTTATATTAGAGCTATTTTATTCGTCGGTGTGTTGAGCACACTATCTACATCATTTAAGTAGTAAGATTTAATTTATAAGATTTAAAATTTAAAATTTAAAATTTATCTACCAAATTAAATTATATCATGTAAACACTTTCCTAATTATGTTTTACACCACGACTTGAAAGTAAAATTTTTCATAATAAGGGTGTTAAGGAGGCATCATGTGCATTGAAATTTTGAAAAGGAAATTAAAACCAATAGGATATTGCTACCCTACATCCTTTTTATTTTTCTTATTGAAAGTGTACCGAATTTTCTTTTTAATTTTTAAAAGTGAAAATAAATTATAAAAATCATCTTTATTTAAAAAAAAAGTTAAAAAGAATAAAAATTAAATAAAAAATTTGATTCGAACAGAATTGAAAACTTATGTTTTTCTTTTGATATATTAGGAGAGGGATGTCGAACATGATATCCACTTTAGAGATGTGGGTTTTGTGCCAATAGGCCACAGGCAGTAGCAATTGGTCACTTGTATTTTCACTTTTTAATAGCAATGTATTTTATTCTATTTTTTTAACTTTTTAATTTTAATGGTTAAAAAAGAAATTATCAATAAATTAATATTTTTTTTAATTTTTTAAGAATTTAAAAATATTTAAAAAAATATAAATATACTCGATCACGTCCAGCAATCAAGTAGCATTTTCCTGTATCGAATGTCTTTGTCAAACAAAAAAAATTAAAAACTTCACCTGAAGTTGAGGCAGGTAGAGACTAGAGTCGTAGACCTTTCTCGTTCATGTCGTTGAGATTGCCCCTGTTTTAAATTTATGATTTTGATTTCATCAACAACAACCTCAGGCAAACAAAAAGTGCAAAAAAATAAAAATCAAGCAAGCCAGCTCGCTGTCTTGTTGGAAGAACCGAAGAACCATGTACTCTCCTTCTAAACAGTTATTGACTCCATTATTGCTTCTCTCTCTCCTTTTCCAAATATGCGTTTCCCTAGACACCATAACGCCGGACGAGCCTCTTAAAGACGGTGACATCGTCGTCTCCCACCGAGAAACGTTTGCACTTGGGTTTTTCAGTCCTGCAAATTCTAGCCGTCGCTACGTCGGGATTTGGTATAACAAAGTGCCACTAAAAACGGTTGTTTGGGTCGCTAACAGAGACGACCCTCTCGACGACACTGCCGGTATACTCTCCATCGACGATCATGGAAACCTCGTCATCACCGAGACGAACCGAAGCATCCCTATCTGGTCTACCAACGCTTCTGTTGTCCTCGCGAAGCATTCCATGGCTAGGCTCTTGGACACCGGGAACCTCGTTTTGGTTCATCCAGAAACCCAGAGCTTTATATGGCAGAGCTTTGACTTTCCGACCGACACTTTGCTTCCGTTTATGAAACTCGGGCTCGATCGCCGTACTGGACTGAACCGGTTCCTGACATCTTGGAAGTCCAAAGATGACCCAGGAACCGGCAACTGCACCTATGCGATTGATCCAACCGGTTATCCGCAGCTGTTCTTATACGAGGGTGGGGCTCCTTTGTGGCGGGGCGGATCTTGGACCGGACAAAGATGGAGCGGCGTACCCGAAATGACACGTAATTACATCTTCAACGGCAGCTACGTGGATAATCAAGATGAGATCACCATCGAATACGGTGTCACTGTACCTAATGTTTTCACTAGAGTGATGGTGGAGGAACCTGGCGTCGTGAAGCGGTCTACTTGGCACGAGACCGGGTGGGTCGGGTTTTGGTCCGCCCCGAAAGAGAAGTGCGATAACTACCAAGAATGCGGTCCAAACAGTTACTGTGACCCGAACAACGTAGAAAAGTTTGAGTGCACGTGCTTGCCCGGCTTTGAACCCAAGTCGGCCCGTGATTGGTTCTTGAGAGATGGGTCGGGCGGGTGCGTGAGGAATCAAGGAGTGTTCACGTGCAGCAGCGGAGAAGGGTTCGTTCAGCTTGCACGTGTGAAGGTGCCGAATACCTCGATAGCACGTGCGAACATGAGTCTGTCGTTGAAGGAGTGCGAGCAAGAGTGCTTGAACAATTGTACTTGTACGGCATACACTAATGCGAACGAGACAAAGGGAGGGATTGGGTGCCTTACATGGCACGGCAACTTGGTGGACACGAGAGTTTATTCAAATGGAGGACAATATTTATATCTACGCGTGGATGCAGCTACGTTAGGTACTCCAGTTTTATTACTTCTTTTTTTTTTTTTTTTTTACTTGAAACACGATCCATGTCCCATCTAAGTCGGAAAAGATTCTAGTTCATGAATCGCGTATAAAGATTGAGTTTTCCAACTTTTTTTTTTTTTTTTTCCTTAGCTCAATATACAAAGAAGAATGGTCTTCTTCAGAACAAGAAAAAGTTGGCGATTCTTGTGGTTTCTGTTGCACTAATGCTGCTTATTGTGACTTTCATTATGTATTGGTTCATAACGAGGAAGATTAAGAGTAAGTAAAACATGATTTTTAAAGCGGTTTCTTCTTTTTTTTAGCACTTCGAGAATTTCTAACTGCGTTTGACGATAGAAAAAAGACAAAATAAGTATACTTTTAGCATTACTTCCGCAGGAGCAAGCTTTGAAGAATCTTCAACTAGAAGGGAGCTCGATGGAAGTACGAGAAATTCAAATTTACAATTCTTTGAACTAAGTAAGATAGTTGCAGCCACGGATAATTTCTCTGTTTCTAACAAGCTAGGAGAAGGTGGTTTTGGATCAGTGTATAAAGTAATCTCCCTAAAATTCAATTCATTAGTGTGCAATGCATCAGTAATTCCATTCTGAATGTTGATCAAGGTTAAATTTGGTGTTTGCTTTCAGGGTTGCTTATACAATGGAAAGGAAATAGCAGTGAAAAGACTATCAAAGTACTCAGGACAAGGCATAGAAGAGTTCAAGAATGAAGTTGCAATAATTGCTAAACTTCAACACAGGAACCTTGTGAGGATTCTTGGTTATTGCGTTCAGGGAGAAGAAAAGATGTTAATCTATGAGTACTTGCCAAATAGAAGCTTGGACACTTTCATTTTTGGTATGTCTTCTTTCACATAAGCTTCTTGATCTTGCTTTTCCTTCTAGTGTTCTGCATACCTACCAAGCAAATCATCTAAAGGTATGTGATCTCTTCATTCAGATGAAACAAAAAGGTCATTATTAGATTGGGGCAAATGCTTCGATATTATTTGTGGGATTGCTCGAGGGATCATATATCTTCATCAAGACTCAAGATTAAGGATTATCCACAGAGATCTAAAGGCCAGCAATGTTCTACTTGACAATGCAATGCATCCAAAAATTGCCGATTTTGGTATGGCTAGAATTGTTGGAGGGGAGTCGGGGGACCAAATTGAAGCAAATACAAATCGTGTAGTTGGAACATAGTAAGTGTGCTACAAATTAAGGATACATTCATATTACAAAAAAATTTCTTTCTTTTTTAAGCAAAACATTAATCATATCATTTTAGTTTTGTGATAATTTCATTACGCTGTTGCAGTGGTTATATGTCTCCGGAGTATGCAATGCGTGGACTATTTTCAGTGAAGTCAGATGTATACAGCTTTGGGGTTTTGCTACTGGAAATTATTTGTGGCAAAAGGAACACTACTTATTTTCACGATGATCCCTCCTCAAACTTGATTGGGCATGTGAGTACAAGTGTATGCAAATAATTTGTCTTGTTTTATTTAAACCTAAAGACACGAACATGCTGTTTAAGTGTAGGTTTGGGAGTTATGGAAAGAAGGCAAAGCCATGGAAGTAGTTGATTCATCATTGGTTGACAAAACCTCTGATAATGAAGTTGCAAGATGCATTCAAATTGGGCTTTTGTGCGTGCAAGAATATGCAACAGATCGGCCGAACATGTCAGCAGTCTTTGCAATGTTGGGTAATGACAGACCTCTCCCTTCTCCACAACAACCTGCATTTGTTTTGAAGGGTAGTAACCATCAGAAAGACACATCAACTAGCGAAGGAGCCATTTCTGTCAATGAAGTAACAATTTCTTTGATTCACGGACGTTAATGTCGAATTCTGTTTGGTGCAATGTATTGATATGAAGTTAGTGTTAGTAGGGTTTTTTTTTTTTTTTTCAAAATAGAAAATGTAAGCCCTAAAGTCGTGCAGGGGTGTGTGAGGTTGGGTTTGTGTGTGCGAGCATGTGGGGGTGTGTGTCTGAGGTTGGGTGTGTGCGCGCGAGTACGTGGGGGTGTGTGTGAATATACCCTTACTAAAAAACTAGTATATAAGCTAAATGTTTTCCATCTTTATGCCTTGAAACTCAATTAAACCCAGTTAATGCGGATATGCGGATACTCAAGATTTTCCTAATTGAAAAGGTCTTATACTAGCAAATGGCAATTAGGTGTATCCAACTATCTATCGAGCACATGACTACTACAATTAGGACATTAGATAGATGTTATTGAATATTTTAGTTACTGTGTATATTAAAATAATTAGATTGATTAGTGAAATTATCAAAACACTTCATAGTTGAAATAAAAATGACTTTTGTCCCCACCTACAATTTATAAATACTAACAATCAAACCCTATATATATATATATATATATATGTATGTATATAATACGTTCTTTACACGTAATAGTTGGATTATATCATACACTTCACAGATATGCTGCCCACAGACCGATGAGAACAAAGCTGAAACCCATAGAACTCAGCTTGCCAATGCAGCAGGATCCAATGACGATGGTACAACTTGTTCAACATGATCACGCAATACCACCTGTGATTTTTCTAGTTCAATGTTGTACAGTGTGATGAAGACACCATCAAAAGCAAGGCCTTTAGTAGTGTTAGCAGCATCTGAATTCAAATGAAGTATTGAAATAGCTCGAGGGGATTCTACCAGAAAGAGAGAGTTCGTTGTTAAACAGCTTTGACATTTAGAAGCATAAAACACTTAATTAAAGCATATAGAGGTTAAAGTGAGAAGTGGAAACATAGGACAATATAACAAGACAATGCTTGAGAAGAAGGATAAACTGGTGAAATTATTTCCGATCATTCTTTTTATCAATTTTGTTCTGAACGTAGTCTTGGCCACCAAACCCAGCTAGAATTTTAATTTTCAGATATTTTTATTTACATGAACAATTACATCATTCAAAAGGCCAAATTAAGTAGGATAAAGTGCAACTCACTGTTAAGGTGTGTTTTGTAGCCGTTACCATAACCGATATCCAACACCTACAAGAGGAGGAAGGAAAGGGTGGCTGGGACCGGTGAGCCTCCAATGCCCAAGTCAGTTATCGTGAGAGCTTAGTCTCTGAGAACAGAGAGGATGAGTCTTACCCATCAAATACCTCTCTTTCCTTCTTGTCACGGGCCTGCTTTTATTCGTGCCACGTTCCTCGTAAAACTCTCCCATCATGGTCGTCATTCTCCTTGCCGAAATGGCAGGACATGGCATTTAATGCTGCCAATTGTGGCAGGAACTAGGGTCCGACCTCAGGGGAGTTGGCCACTCTTAGATGCATTTAATGTGTCTGATTAATCAGGGGGCAAGATCCCAAGCTATCTTGGTCCCATGAATGTACTAGGATGGGAGACAGGGCAGTCCACTCGTTGAACCTCTTGGCAGTGGGTTTGCTCGGGCCTTTCTCCCATAGTTCTTTCGACCCATTCCCCCTACGGCCAGTGGGCTCTACTAGGCAGTGCGGGCCCAGCCCTGGAGTGCAAACATCACCATTCCAGTTACCTCGCGAATTCCCTATATGCTAGCATAGTGGAAATTTAAACATTTCCCACGTCCGTAATATGCCCGCACGTTCGTACGTCTTCCTGCCTCGAAAATATGCACAACTATCACCTCGTCGTGTCCCATCACACTTCCTACTAGGTTCTCCAACTGTTGACCTTACCCTATTTACTCTTTTCTCCGGTTCCCGTCGTGACACTCGCTCGACCTTTATATACTCTCCCTTTAGCAGCTTATCCCCCCTCTCGCATCGCTACCCACGCCATACAACCTTCTTCCTAGGTATCTCCCATGGCTTCAAGAAATGCCTCTCGCAACAGGCCTCCCTCCTTTATTGGGTCCACCTTTGGTGCCCTATAGATGACGTACTCGATCCCAAAATCAATGGTTTTACAGCTTCCCAAGGTCGACCGCACCGCTGTTGACTTAGTGGGCAACTCCAAGAAAGTGGCTCTGTACACTGGCGCGTTCTCCCATGGTCTTAATCTCCCTTTTTGCCGCCCGATAAGTGACTTCTTGGACTTCTTAGGTCTGGCCTCTGTGCAGCTGAACCCCCACGCCTGGCGAGTTCTTCTGGCATTGAGTGGCGTGACGCATGATATTCTTGGATTCTACAGGGGATGACCATGTAGGAGTTCTTGTTCACCCATATTGTTCATGCCATCCAAGTGAATAGTTGCAGCTTCCAATCTCGGTCAAATTTCAGGCTTGCCCGTCTCAAGCCACTTCACTCCCATGCTAAGTGATGGCAAAACAAATTCTTCCTCATCTCGAGAGATGTGAGACCCCAATATTAGTGTGTTTTAATTTATTCATCATTATTATTAGTGTTTGTTTTATTTTGTTCTATTTTATGTGGTTTATTCTATTTTATTGTATTTTATCTTATTTATATTTTTGGTTTAGGCCTTTTGTGTAGTGGGTTAGTTTTGAGATTTATGTGTTTTCAATTGTGAAGTTGGGTCCTATATGTTCAAGTGGGTTTTGTTTGAAGTGTGAGAATTCTATTTCTGGCCCAACCCGTGTGAGTGAACCCATAAGTTACAAACGAGGGGCCTAGCCCCTTTCCTCTATGCTATGCATTTTGACTAAGGGAAGGGAGGAATCCTAAGTCCCTACTTCATTCCTTTTTCCCCAGCGCCGCACAATCCCCCCCGCCCCCCCAAGCCACTCCTCTTCTTCATCCCACAGCAATGGGCCATGCATGTCGTCCTCCACCTCGCGCCATGCGTGACAAGCCATGTCCTTTCACCCAATCAAAGGCTAGATCTCCTCTGTTAGGGTTCTACTCCGCCGCCAACCACTAGCATCCATTGCGAGAGTCCTCTTCAGCCACACTCTTAAACTCATCAGATTCGCCACCCACTATTTTCCCAACCCTATAGGTTCAAGTTTTGCCCAGGTCAGCCACTATTCACCGTGCTCAGTGGCCCACCACCACCCTCTCCATTGCGTGATTCCTCGCCACCCTCCTTTCTGCCAGTCTCATCACCCTTAAGCTTTTCCTAAGTCGTGGGTCTCCATTAATCTGTAGATTTGCCTCCATTACCGTGCGCTGCCACTACCGACTCGCTCTACCACACAACGCGCAAGCACACTCGCTAGACCCCTTAGACAACGAGCTTGATCATCCAAAAATTGCTTGTCCGCACTATAAGTACCTCTCCAAAGCGACCCTTGGGATTATGACATCCATTTATCACTAACATTGTTTAAAGTCTGGTTGTGTTGAGATGGGCCTTGGGCCCCACGAAGTGTTGAGATTGATAATCGTAGCAGTGGTTTGGAGTGGGCTATGGGCCGGATGGAGGATGAGATTATGCGTGCAGTTGGGTTTGTTAAACAGTGCACTTTCTTACTGTTGTGATGATGTATATTGTCTAATCTGGGTTATGTCATGTCATCCAATATACTGTCTGCATGCATCTGCATATCTACCGTTATTAATATATGTCTTGATTGTTTAACTATGTTGTGTTTTGCCATGTGGCGTGATTTGAAAACTGGGTTTTCGTATCTTGGAAATATTTTTATGGGTGCGTGCGCATCACGACCCCAAGCAGAGATGGAGTATTATCTCGATGGAGCTCTTCTGGTCACTTGGGAGCGTGTAAAACTGAGTGACGTCCCCTGGACTATCATCGAGTGATAGTTGGCTCGACCAAGACGATAATGCTTTTGGCACGACTCCATAACCCTTCTGCTTGCGGGGGTTAAAGAATGTTTGGACACATACGCACAAGCTTGGAGCTGGGTATCGCTCGTTACAAAGTCACATGCACGAGCGTTACACGTGGTGTGATTAAGGGAGTAAGGGTATGCAGATGATCCCTGGGAGACCATGGTGCATGCATAAATAAAATGATTGTATGGACTTTATGTGGATCACAACCCCAAGCCGAGAAGGGGTATTATCTCGGCGGAGCTCCTCTGGTTACTCGGGAGCGTGTAAAATTGAGTAACGTCCCCTGGGCTGTCGCTGAGCGACAGTTGGCTTGGCCAAGACAGCAATACTCTTGGCACGACTCAGTAGCTCCTCCGCTAGCGGGGTTTAGAGGATGCCTGGTCACGAACGCGCCAGACGCGGAGTTTGGCATCACTCATTATGAAGTCACATGCACAGACGTTACCCATGATGTGACAAAGGGAGCCAGGGTGTGCGCATGGTCCATAGGGGAGACCATGGTGCATGCGTAATAAATGATTGTGTTTAGGGCCAAAAGGGTTTTTGGCGTGAGTGTTATGTTTAAATGTGTTATTTTTGGGAAAGGGTGGAAAAATGGATATTGTGATCTTATGCTTGCATGATTATCATACTTTGTTGGTTGTATAGATGCATTATTTAATCTCTTGGTTGTTGCATGTTGAGATTGCGAAATCTCACTGTGGTATTCCTACCTACAATTTTGTTTTATGGAACTGTAGGCTTTGATGCAGAGAATGAGTATGAACAAGAGGGACCGGCCCATCCTAAGAAGTGAAGGCTTGGGATTGTACTCGTATTTGTTGTTGAACCTTGTTTCCTTTCCTTTACTTCAGTTGGATGAATGTATAATCCATCGGTGGTTTTTATTTTGGGTTGTAAAGTAGAAAACTTTCTAATACATAGTTTTGACTACCTTATATCTATCCACTGACTTATTTTTGCTGCACACATCAACGCATGTTTGCACACACTTGCACAGGGCGATGGGCGTGTGAACCGTGTAGTCATCATTCCGGTGTCACGAATTCCATCAAATCACATGTGAGGTCGATGGCGCCACATGTGGTATCAGAGCAGTTCGGCTCTAGGTAAGTTCATAAGTCACTTAGGTATAGTACCAGAATTTTACTCATCAATAGGCCTCATTTGTTTTTAGAGATGAGATGAGTTGAGATTAAAGTTAAAAAGTTGAATAAAATATTGTTAGAATATATTTTTTAATATTATTTTTTTTTTGGATTTGAAAAGGTTGAATTGTTTATTTTGTTTTGTATGGGAATTTGTGAAAGTTGTAATGATGAGATGAGAGGTTTTCAAAGTTTTCAAGGTTTTGGGGAGTTAGACTTGGATTAGCGATGTCGGCTTGAATTTCAGCTTGATAGGTATGAATATTTAGTGTAGTAGGCCTAAACTCTTAGTGATTTGGTTTGTTTTTATAATATCGAGGCTTAAAGGGAATGACATGGTCTAGGCGATATCTTTGGAGTAGAAACTGAAGTCACAACTGAGGAGGGGAATAGCTTTAAATCACTTAGGATAATTTAGGTCTTAGATTCCACAGAATTTATGAAATGAGTTTATAGAATAAGAGGTTGTAAATTCAACGAACTTCAAGGAAAGATTTATGAGAATTTCATTTTAAGTTTTAGGATTTTCAGACTTTAAGAAATGAATTGATATCATTTAGGGTTTTATATTTTGAAAACTTCGAGAGACAATTGTTTTTATCTAAGGTATTGATTTTGTTCGGAAAATGGTTATTATTAGCTCAAGGTTATAGGGTTGGCAGTTTTTTTAAGGAATTGATTCTTATCTAGTTTAAAGATGACAGATAGTGCAGATTTAGGAAATGATTCTTGTTGATTATGAGAATATAGGTCCAGAGGATGGATATGGTAGTGGGGTGATGGTTTAGAATATGATCAAGTTAGTTTGAGAGTATGATTGGGTTTACTAGCTATATTGGAGGCTAGATTCGATAACTTTTGGGTGGACTTTAGTGGGGGATGATATTGAGTTAGTACTACTAGGATAAATACAAGTTAATTTAGGGTGTTGAGTAGTCAAGTAATTGATGTCGGATAGAAATATTGGTGCATTTCTACTTTCAGATGAGATGGTTTTGGGCTTTGAAGCTCAATGCCTACCTTAGGTGGGATGTGCCAATTTTTGACTATTTGAGTGCCGTGGATCAAGTTGTGTTTTGGTTTACCTACGATGTCAAGTTGTTCGCTTGGATATGTACCGACGTGTGTAGGAGTCAATAAAATAATCTAAATCGCCTCTTCTGTGAATGTTGTAGGTGTATCGATATGTGGATTTCACTCTCAAGGTGTTATCGACTTGGTTCTTCCAGTTACTTAGGTCTTCTTACATTCATACTTAGTACTTCCTTGGAAAGATCATTCCATGAGTTCCCTGCAATATGGTCTTAACTTTGCTTATTTTGAATTATTTTACTTTTCTTTTAAATGTTTCTAAATCCTTAAAACTCTTTTAGGGAAAAGATATGAAGGAAAACCACTACTTTTGTAAACCTTTTTAGAGTTGGACTTTGAGGGAAAAAAAAATTATAATTTTATTTTGTCTTTTCACTTCCTTACTTATCTTATTAATTCAACCTCCTTGTCCAACTTTATGAAAACCTTTGGTGACTTGGTGCTTTGGCAAGAGTCGTGGATCTGTGTTGGTGAATTGTTGGAATTTCCCCTACTTTGTGTTTTAATATTAATATTTATGTGGTTTCCTTTCGGCATAAGGACCAATCTTGTACCCAACTACCTTGTTGCAGCTTTCTCAATTCCATTGCAAATCAAATTCTTTCCTTAGTCACTTGGCAAAACAACCCTTTTTAGCAATTGTGACTTCATTCTTTGGATCAATTTTCTTTCACCTTTTGGAAACTTCTAAAAACTCCATACAACAGTGCTTGACGGTTGCCAACTCCTCGTAGGCGGTATCTAGTTCCTCTCGAAGACCAGAGGCCTGGGCTCGACTAGAGGGAGTATCTCTCTCTCTCTCTCTCTCTCTCTTCTTAGAAGAGTTAGCACAAAATTATTTAGAAGAGGAAGAAGGGTCTGCATGCTCCTCCATTAAGGGCCTCAGCTCCAACTCAGGCCGGAAGACGAGAGAGTGGGAGCCTGGTGCGCCAAGGGCCCTGCCTCTAAGGGACTGTTAGACCACGACAAAAGAGCGAACAAGGATAGTATCCTCCACGACCCTACAGTCCTTAGAAGAAGGATTCTCCTCGTGAGGGAAAGATCCCTCTTCACAGCCAAAGGCTGGGTCAAACAGAAAAGAGATGGATACCCACTCGCCACTAGGGTCCAGCTCGAAGGGCAGGGTCTCACCCCCATACACTATAGTAGGTTGAGAGCTTGGAGTGTTTTCTCTTTTGCAAAGCCCGTTCTAAGAGGCAATGGCGGTCTGTTCCCCCTAACCTTCACCTTGGTCACCATTAGTAGGTGGTGTGGCGTTCGAAGGTGTTAGAGAGTCAAGACCCAGCAAAAAGGTTGCACAGATATCTACCTCGCCATCTCCTTCGTATTTTCCCAAACCAGTTCAAAGAATTATGGGAAGCTCAAAGGAAGGCGACGAGGCCAAGGCACCAAACCCCCGAGAAGGGAGGTCAAAATCAAAAGCAATGGCCAAGTCGCTAAACACTAGGGTAGGTCTCGCGTGGTGATGGAGGTCTAGTGGCAGGAAGTGGCGTGGATGAAGGCGGCTCCCTAGCATGGGTAAGAATCTGGACATCACTATGGCCTTGAGTTGGCGGTGGCAAGGGAGTATTGCTAGCCTCCTATTGATGGGCAGAATGCTCTAGGCGAGTGTGTTTGCTTGTTTTCTTAGCGGGGGAAGGACCTTGCCTCTTTTAGGAGGCATCATAGTTTTGGTTAAAAACAAACAGCCTTTCACACTTGAACGAAAAGGCATGACTAGGAAGCGATCAATATTTCTAGGGCGCAAATGGACTTTTGTCCAGATGGCGTCCTCATTTTCCTAAACTGAGGCAAGGACCATATCTACACGAGTTTGCTCTTGCTCCAACAAGTTGGCTACGACTTCTTTGTCATCTGGTACCCTATGCCAGTTGGCGTTGACAGGGAATTCGCCCCTTAAGGCTTCACCATTAGGAAATTGCCAACCTTGGCTCGGAAGGAAAAACAAAAACATTTTGCCATTGTTTGGCGTTGGAATGGAGAGACTTAAAACGTGCTAAGCGTCCGCATGCGGAGACTGTAGATGTTGCCCATCGAGAGCCGCTGATGGAATAACGGCTAGGAACTCTCAAGCAGTCAAATCTGGGTACTCCCCCTTAGCAAGCTCCAAAACCATCTGCCAAATAATGCAACTACACAAGAGAAGTTGCCAAGAGTGAGAATGAAGTTTGGATGAATGAAGGGGAGCCTCAAGCCATGGGAAAAGGCAAAAACTAGTAGGGCTACTTTCTTAGTGAAGCCTTCCTCATCAACTGCTCCCTGACTGGTTAGTTCAAGAGTCACGGATTCAGGTATCCTATATGAACTCTATAACTTACGAAGGTCCTTGGGGGTGAGAAAGGATCACCATTCGAAGCCCTCAAAGTGAGGAACGTCTCTCTAGATGGATGATTTTGGGGCAGATGAAAGGTATCTTCAGTGGAAGGTTGTGCAGAACTTCGGTGAGCCATTTTGAGTCGATTGAAGTTGGGGTTTAGGAGAGCTAGGGTTTCGTAAAGAAAAAGGAAGGTAAGAATGCAAGAACACATAAAAGAGAGAGAGAGAGAGAGAGAGAGAGAGAGAGAGAGAGAGAGAGAGAGTGGCGAAAGGGGTAAATATGGATGAGTAGGAGAGTGACGGTTACATAGTCGAGTAAAGGAAATCAAGGAGGGGGCCTTATAACCACATCATTATATGATCTGGTAATGTAACGGAAATAAAGGGCTCAAGGGACAAGCGACGCAAAGGGACGGCGGACGTTTGAGTTCCTTGAGACCCATGGAGGCGAATCAGCTAGTGGAATTTCTATTGGACTCTTCCCCAGAAGAGGAGCTAGTAAGCAACCCACCCATTGGGAACCACATCAAACATGAGTGGGAGATGAAGAGACTAGCAGGGTAGCATCTTCAATAATTCCCTTCGCATCCACACAAAGGGAATTAACGGCGTAATTGTTGAGGGTTGAGTAATCCCTTACAAGGTATGGGCCTAGTGAGGGAGCCCAGCCCAAAACCAAAGCAGGCTGGCCTTTGAGACCTATGTGATTCCACTTCATACCCTATAATAAGGCAAAATGGATTGTTAGTTCAGAACAGTTAGGATGAATCCAACATTTTTGGGGTAATCACTAATTAAAAAAAAAAGTAACTGAAGAGATAAAGTTAAGGCATGATGATCATCATTGGTACATATCAGTAACTCGTTACGCCTATATATACTGTGGGTAGGTAATACACTAAGGTAACTAATCACTGAATTATCATCTGAGTGACTTATTAATATACGCCACTGACTTAGGCATCGTAGGTGTATCGGGCACACCTGGTCACCACCCTTGTTACTTGCAGATAGAAGGTTACAGCCGGGGGTGGGACACGTCATTAACAATCCACTTGATCTTTAGTTAAATGAATGAAGTTAATGTTCCATAATCACCATCATTGTTGATTGTGGGATGGGTAACAATTGATAGAAAATAGAAAATATAATAGAAATTGAAATGGAGAAGAAGATGAGAGAGGAGAATGAAGAAAAATACTTTGTGAATTACATTTTTTTATTCTCAATTGTAATTGAATACATAACATAAGTTCCTGTTGATAGAAAAATTAAATGAAAATGAGATAAAAGTAAGTATTCTGAATATAATTATGAAAAGTATGAAAATCAAATGTTTTTATTAAGATAATATCAAATTATGAATATTATCTCTAACAACGATGAAGTCGTGCAAGACTATGCCATCGACCGCCCAAGCACATCGGCATAGCATTTTCTTAATATTTTTAATAAAAACGTTTATCTCTAAAATGTAAGATATTTTTCAGTCAAAGATAATTTTCAAGTATCCGCCATATAATGAAACGAAATAAGTTAAAATTTGTGTCCTTATCAATTGTTTGAAATTCTAAGGTACATGTTGACTTTAATGGTTGCCTAATTCAATACAACCCATAGTGATCTTGGTTAGAAAGAGAACATACTTTTTAGATCTTTATACATGTGGGTTGATCGAATACTAAATATTCAATCGGTCTTCCTCAGCTTATAAAGTCCAAAGTTCACAAGTTATAACTTTTAACATAAACAATGAAGAAGCTCAAGCTCTAGAAGCAACACAAATACAGTACTTGTGTTCCAATTGGAATAATTAATTAAGCAACACCGGGACCATCATCTTTGCAAAAATATGCAAAACCAACTAAACATATAGTTCGAGTAAGAGATGAAGCTACAACGAGACTATTATGACTCTGGAGATGAAACGGTATTGTGCAGGATTAAAGGAATAAGCCGTCGTTCGAAGAGTAAAGGAAAACAATGTATTTCGGTTAGCATGAGTGAAGCTGTGCATTTTGAGCTTTAAATGTTGCATTTCAAATATCTATCATTTAGTCTTTACTATTTCAATCATTTTAGTTATTTTTCCTTTCTGTTAAAGGGTTTTGACTGTAGGAATTTGGCGTATAAGTCAGAGAAGGGACTAGAATGAGGCATCGTCTGGAAAATTATCAATAGCTTGATCTGTAAGGAGGTTGGATTCCCTCCAAGAATCCCCTATCAATATTCATGTGACTCTCTTTAAGACTGTTCATCCGGGCCGGATTTTTTCCCGGCCCGGTCCAGAACTCGGATTGCAAAATCCGGGTATATCCAATCTGGGTACCGGGTTTTAAACCTAAAACCCGAGTTTACAACCTGGAACCAATTTTTGTTTTTTTTAAATGCCCTTGGTTTTACTGGGACGTTGTTCAGGATGCTCCATCCACGGCGCAAAAGGATTTTTCCGATGTGATTCTTTTTCCGATAATTACAGTTATTGGATAAATTCTTCGTTAAATATTAGATGAATCCTTTTGAAATTTCAAAACTCAAAAGCCATATCCTTATCGGTCGGTTCTTCTCAAATCCTTGTAGTGTAGAACAACAGAATCTTCAAAATGGTAGAGGTATGGAATGAAATACGAGAAATTTGGAAAATGTATGGAAAGAAAGATCCAGAAAATGATTGCTTACTTTTTCTATATTTACATGGTGTTGCGGCTACTGCCCATCGAAATATATTAATATTGTAGACCAGGTGGGTGTTCATCAGTTCTTTACAACACAGAGATCCAGTCATCCAGATTTCCTATTGATCATGGTAGATCTGTTCCGCATGTGTTGAGCTCCATATGTTGCAGTGGAAGCCACTAACCATCTGCATCAAATTAAATGGACCAGATTATCAAAACATTCAAACAGACGAGTTGAAAAGAAAAAAAAAATTGAAACCCGAAATCCGAGTTTTCCGGCCCAGGTTAGACTCGGACTAATTCGGTTCGGATTCTGGTCCAGGTGTACCCGACATTCGAGATTGGAACCCGGATGAACACCCCTAACTCTCTTTAGTATTTTCATAAACAACTTTCAGCCATCACTTATTTCCATTACAAAACCCATTGTTATAGCTCCATTCATTGCCTTAGACGTTACATCACAACTATCACAACAGGTTTCTAAAAAGTAGTATCTAGAGCGCAACGATCCTCTATGGGAGATAGGGTAAGCTTCAACAAACAACAAGCAAATTTGCTATTGATGGAAAAGATTATTGACAAAATGTTGCAGATCACAAAATTACTCAACCGAATGCATGTAAATTGCAACGTTTTGAAGCATCAAGTGCAGCAATCCTTCGTGGTCAGTAAAAACCAAATTGCATAGGAATAAGAAAAAAATGCTGTAGAGGTGGAAGAGACAATGGCGGTGTCCACGGATGAGTATTCAAAAGAAATNAAAAAAAAAAAAAAGAAAAACAATTTGACTATATTACAACATGCAAATCTCTCTCACTCTCATTTCTCTACGTCTTCCCTAAAAGAAAACCTTCTAAACAAACAGTCGTCCCTAGGTATCTCTGTCTCTTCCCACACCTCACTTATGGTTAAATCAAGACATTGCTATATGGATGGTTGTCGAGAGAATGGGAAAATAAACAAGAAAGGAATGAAGGAGCTAAATTTGGGCCAGACCTCCCTAGTGAAGCAAGTTGAATGGCCTAGGCAACACAAGAACACTCTGATATCATGTTCTGGGTTGTGAATTTTTTACACTGACATTCACACCTCCTTTCAAAACCACATAGCATGGAATGGCATAGGGGTCAGGGGAGCCGCCATCGTCGTTTGCCAACCCATCATTGGCCATTCCATTACTTTCGACGGCCAGATCTGGTTTTATACCACAACCAAGCATTTTGGAAGTTCTAGGGTTGAAGCTTCCTCTTCTTCTCTGCTCAACACCGATCCAGAGCTCCCTCTCCCTTTCTTGGCTTATAGCACTGCTTTGTATTGAGTACCAAAGGAAACACTCTTGAATAAGGAATAACAGTTCTCAGAGGGCAGCGACAAACCCCTTCTGAGAACTGTTATTCCTGCTACCACATTATCAGAATTCGACCTTGAAAAACCTTCTACCATAGTCGTCATCCTCTCAGTTGCTCGATGCTTAACAATGCTTGGTGGCAGACCCGAAGCCCATGTGGAAGCTTTAATGGGTAAACTGGAGTGCTCTTAGAACATGGTAAACATGATAATGGACTGTTGAGTTGTTCCAGCTTTGGTGAGGCATCTCCAAGCACCAGAGGTGGTAAAAGGCGACAACAATCTGATGCCTTGTGAGCATGAGGTGGAGAAAGGAAGCGCTTATGCACTTGGACTTCTCATTGTCAAACTAGCACATCAGCAACTCATAGTTGATGCTGGAGCTCTACCACATCTTGTGGAATTGTTAAAGACGCCAAAGAATGGTGGTAACTCCCTACCTCATGAAAATAGCTGCATTAAAACCCATGTCAGGATTGAAGGACGTATCCCTTTTCTTGTTCAACTACTCGAGTGTGCGGGTACAAGGGTACAAAGAGCAGCTACAGGGTTCCTACGAACCCTTGCATTAAAAAATGATGGAAACAAAACTCAGATTGTAGAATGCAATGCTCTACCAACCCTTGTACTAATGCTTTGGTCTGAGGATGCCACTATACATTATAAATCGGTTGGGGTGGTAAGGAACTGGTCCGCTCATTCCCAAAGGTTAAAAAAGTTCTCCTTGCTGGAGCTTTACAACCTGTTATCAGGTTGCTTAGTTCCTGCTTTCTGGAGAGCCAAAGGGAAGCAGCTCTATTACTTGGTCAATTTACTAGAGCTAATTCTGAAAGCAAGGTTACTTGTGTAAGAGGTTCTTGAGAAGGTGCTATCCAAGCCAATTCAGCCGCATTTCGCTATTGCAAATGTTGGTAGTGGATTCAGCCTGATCAAGGCCTTTCGGCTTATAACGAAAATATTGGGGTCTCGTATGCCTTTTATTAGTTCTACAGCAAATGGAATAATTGGTAGGGATTCTCTAACCAATGAATATATAAAGGTGAAGTGTAACACCCGGACCTAATCAAGCTCAATTTTTATTTTTTTATTATTATTTATTTATTTTATTTTATTTTATTTTTACACATTAACTTTCCTACATGTTTTTTTTTCGTCTATTTTTCACCCCAAAGTTTTCCTCTCGTCCACGGCATGCATGATCATACACGTCTCTAGTGTATTTTTATCCACTCCATGCACACACACGACTCTATTTTCAGCTCTCTCCACACGCACGTCTCCCTCATATCTCTAGGATTTTCGCATTATATATATACGCACACTTTAGCCATGCATAGAGAACGCCTTTGTTACGTTCGCTGTCGCCGCTGGCCACCCCTCCCCACACAAACAGCAACCACTGCTCCTCCGCAGCACAACCCATTTCCACCGTGCACCACCTAGAACTTTTACTGCCCCCATACGAAATCGACGCAACCCACGCATAACTCCCTCTCGTTCACTGCCTCTCCGCGTTCTCGACTCTTGCTCATCAACTTTGCCACCATAAACCTCCACTGTAAACGACCATCACCCGGGGCCCAAATCCTTACCATAGCCATTTCTTCTCCTTACTGTGAGACCTTCCCCTCAGCATAGCCGTACAACACCCCAATCACTAGCCAAGCCCGTAACGCAACACTATTTTTTTTCTTTCCGTGACGCCGCTGCCCTGCCACACGAAGTCGTGGACAACAACTCCTCTGTGCAAACAGAGCACCACCCTCCAGCCGTCCTCACCATCACGGAAAGCCAACTACCGTCGCCCAGCCGTAGAAGGAAGAACACCCACAGCGTACTCTGTTTTTGACCTCCAAAACAGAGGAAGTTGATTTCCCCATCGTGTACAACCAACCTGCCACCCTACACCGCCAACCTCCTCCTCGACATCGCCGCCGCACAGGGAGCTTCCCCGAGCGCTGCACTCCATCCATATCCATCGCTCTCCTCTCAGTAAGCCTCTGCTGAACTCACCCACTCTCCTCTCCATCTCTTCCATCTCTCTCTTTCATTAGTTGGTCTCTCTCTCTAACTAGTGTTCTGCCGCCGCCCCCAGCTGTGCCGCCGGGACAACCACCTTCCTCTCCGCACCGCACGCAGCTCCCCCTTTCTCGGTGAGTATCTTGCGCCCCTGCCTAGCCAATGGTTGCACTACGTAGCATGTTTTTCTTCTACTAAGTGGCTACGTAAATATATTGTTACATATTATTTTGGTATGAAACTACAATATTGCCCTTTTATTGGATGGTTGTAGTTGGGATTTTTGTTTTTATTAAATCTGTTTTACGTGGTCTTTGTGGGAATTATAAGATATTGTACAGAGAAATACATAGGAACTGTAAATTGTACTAATGGTAGCATATTATTTTTACAGTAAGTGTAAAATTTTATTTTGAACATTTTAATTATGATTACAGAAAATCACTTAAGTATTTTAACATGTTATTAAGTAAAGTTTTATTTTTAGAGTAAAAAATATTGGTGTAAAGTTATTTTTACACCTTAGATATGGTTTAGTCTATATGAAAAATAGTTATAGTTTATTTTTAAAATATTTTGGGATAATTATATTATCCAATATTAAACTTTATAGTTAGTTTTCAATAATAAATAGTGACTTTTAAATATTTTGGTCAAAGTTATTAAATCATTGATGATTTTAGAAAGTGATGATTTGTAATTTTAGGTTTTGAGGAATTAAATAAGTTTTTTTAGAAGTTTAGGATTAAATATTGAAATACGTAATTAATTGGAAATTTATAAGAATTATGTGATTATTTTATAGGTGACGCTTAATTATTGTTCAACATTTTTTAGGAAAATTCTGAAAAAGCTAAGAAGTCCATGTAAGCGGGGTTCCTATGCTAGACTTTGCATTAAAATAAAAATGAGCTAAGGTTATTTTTGGAAAATATACATATTTGATTATGAAAATAAATTTGAGTTACCTCAGTTATTTGTTCAGCATTGCTCATAAGATTTTGTTTAAGAAGAAATTATTTATGTCATGACTGGTGTAGACATGAGCTTATTTTTAACATTCTGTTTCTAAACTTTGAAAAAGAGATCGAATATGAAATTTGTGAATAAATTATGTTGTGATATGATTTTGTTCTGTTCTGAAGATTTTCTGTACTCTGATCTGATCTGATGTGATTTTCTGAAAAAGCTCTGGCATAACATTCTCTTTCTATTTCTGTTCCATTCTAACCCTACCACAAGTGTAAAATTGTGACCTCTGTTCGGGTTGGTACCAACTTTTCTGTTTCTAGTGGACCCACTTTGGAAACAAAGTGGTTTTCTACTTAGTCTTTGCTATGTACACACTCGAGGCTCCAAGAATGAATAAGGGAAAGATTCACATTCTGTTTCTACTCAGTTAGCTACCGAGGTTTGTACAACCCTACCACAAGGGTTAAACATAGTATTTGTTCTGATATGATAAGAAAAGATGTGATGTTTCAGTTTATACTATACCAAAGGGATTTTATTTTGAATATTTTTGAACTTTCACTTTGATATTTTTGATAATATGTTCTGACGCTATATTTTGAAAAACATTATTCTGATTCTGCATTCTGAAAGAAAATATTTTGTTCTACATTCTGAACTCTGTAAATACTCATGTTTACACACTAGTATATGTCTTCTGCTTACTGAGTTGTTAATAACTCACCCCTTATCTCTAAACATTTTTTTCAGATAATCTTGATGGTTCTACTAGAGAGCAAGAGTAGGCAGTATTATAGAGGTTTCATGTTCGCTGAGGAATAAGTACCCGAGGGTACAAGTTTTTATTTGAGAGTCTTAGTTAGTAATTTGGTTACTTTCAGTTATTTTGATTTGATGAGTTAAGGATATTTTCGAGTCTTTTGGAGAGTTTCAATTTATTTGATTAAGAATTTATGTATTGTCCTTATGAAGAAACATAGATATTTAGTTTAGGTAAATGAATATTTTTATGGAGTTTCTGGATTATTTATAGTTGTGATTTTGAGATGATATTTAGGTTACAAGAACTACCTCTCCAGACGACTGGGAACGGGCGTTACATGAAGTGGATAGATATTGGTGGTTATTACCACGATGAAGATGCCTATATACCCGCAAAAGATTTAAATAATAGTATTGTTTTGAATGTTTGGGTTCTACCGGGATTAAAAGTTGATGCTATCCCACTTTTACGCTCAGTAAAGGAACCTTGAATGGCAATGTTTGACCAGTTTGTAACGCATATTAAGGATTACGCAGCCTTTGTTTCGGGTTGCGCATCCCCTGTTGGGATTATAATGGTTGGAGAAAGGCTTGTTGATGTGACACCCATTATTAATGTGTTGGATTATGCTATGCTAATGGAAATTGTGATTATGGGCGATGAGCAAGGCCGCAGAAAGGGTCACCCATAGTAGACACTTGTTCCCCTTCTCTTAGGGGTTATGAAGTTAAGCCACTTCATGAGACTTGATGACTGGTCCTTAATTGCCAGTCAGGGGGTAATGCTTATAGTAGCTATTTATATAGCCTCTATCCCTTTTGAATGAGACATTGACATCACAAACAAGTTCTGTCTCTCATTTGAGTTCTCTCTAGTCCCAACATCTAGGCTGTGGGATATGTGGGTGTTGCTTTGGTATATTACCACATAGCACACTCCACTATCGCCGGGAGGATTTCGGAAGAACAACATCAACAACTGAAAATTTGTGGAACAACTGCACTAGAGCTATGATTTACTAAGGAGGTAATATCGCTTTTTCTATATACTTTGATCTAGTATTTCAAACATTGATAACAGAGCAAGAATTGGTTGTTTCCTATTTGTGTTTGGTGTGCATGTTGTGATTTCATTCACTGAATTTTTGCTGCACAATGAGTAAATATTTATTTTCTCTCGGTAACCATGGCTACTTGAGAGGTGGTTGTGTATCTCGGAAATAGACCGATAGAGACACCAGAGCGCACCGCATAGGTGTTGCACATTTTTGGTGCATCACGCTCCTACCATGAACACCGTAGCCTACGCGCTGCGATCACTATCTGGATATTACATGCCCAAGGCATTGCCGCTACTACAGCAATACACACAAGTGCATCACCCCTGTGTTGTGCGATAAAAGCGGCACAGCGAGCACCATCTGGGTGTGTCGCATGTGGTGCGTCACTCATCGATGCTGCGACACTCATGGCGCTGCCTTATGCATGAAGGGCACAGCGTGTGGCTGGTTCCAGAGAGTAGCAACTAATTCCCGCTCCTTGTAGTGGGCAGCGCTGCACCCGGGTCACGGTGCTTGCTACCACCGTGTCTGAGTTTTTTGTTCCTCAAACAGCCGCATGAAGCAGCCATCCCACTGCCTCAGAGCCATCGCTGGCTCATTAGACCGCACCCCTTATTGCACTGCTAAGCTCCACCCCGTGCCACTGCTCTATGCTACACAGCCTGGTAAGCCATGGTGCAGTGCAGAGCATGGCGGGCTGCGCCATGTTTGGTGTGCGCAACTGCATGGGCGTCGCAGCACCCAGCTGGTGTGACTGAGCTGCACTGCACCCCGCACTCTCATGGGTGCAAGATCACTGTTCCGTCGCACCATAGTGTAGGTGCGCACTGCCCCACCAAGGTGCGCCTTACCCACGGTTCGCGCTACACCGTCAAGGTGCGTAGTGCTCCTTTGAGAGCAGCAGTACTCGAAGTCATGAGTTGCAATGCACCCGTTCGGTGCACTCGGCACCATGATCATCGTTAAGAAAGGTACAGTCCTCTGCTGCGCACAGAGCAGCGCCCACCCTGGTGGTGCTGCTAGCTTTGCTGCTCGCAGAGGAACACGACAAGCTCTGCTACTTGAAGAGCTACGCACACGGATAGAGTGACAGTCTCTACCTCCCGCTAAGTTGCATGCTCCAAACGTGTGCAGTGTAGCCCACGGTACTTTGCTGCCCAGGGTGCTGAGACCGTTGAGAACCAATGGTCGTACGAGTATCATCGTGCCAAGATAGAGGTGGCATCAGGCGGTTACAAAAGGGTGGCGGCAGCTAAATATTTTTTCCGTTGCGTTGTTATGTAACGGTCGGCCAGTGAAGAAGAACAATGCAAATTTTTTTTGTTTATTTGTGTTTTTGGATTGGGCCTGGAGGCTACAAAATGAAATGGGCTTGTTTTTAATATAACCTTTGGGCTAAGAACAAATTATTTTTATGTTAAAACGTTTTTTGGGCTCAAAACAGGTTGAGGCCAGTTTTACATTTTTTAAAAAAATCCAGTTGTATTATATTCTATTAAGGGTGCTTGTGGACGGGGCTGTGAGCCCAGTAGGCATAGGCCCACTCTGCAGCTGGGTGACCAAGTGGGTGCGGCCCATTGGCTATCCAAGAACAGTGGCACAAGTGCTTTTGACAAAATGCTTTGGTGTTGTTTTGAACCCAAGACTTCACATACAAGGGCTATAAGCTCAACCATTGAGCTAGAGCTTATTATTAGTGTGTTTGCTGATTTTATTTATTAACTTAGCATGTCATTGTGGTATAAAATATTTATTTTCCTGAAATATATTTTTGCATGTACTTATTGAATATATGCATAGCATGATACAATGAGATATTCTTGTTACATTTGTTAGGCATTTTATTTTATACTATAAATTGCTTATGTTATTATATTTTAATTATTTGGATGAAATGTGATGTGATTAATTTTGTACATATATTGTAATTACATATAATTTTATGTGCTTGGTTTATCACTTGTATTTTTTTTAGGCTAGTTTTAAGAATTAGTTTTCAAATTATTAGAATGTGATAAATTAGAGGATTAAGTAGCCCGAGTTTTGATTAATTCATGCTTATGATTGGATCAAAATGAATTTCTTCGATCAGAGAAAAAATTGTATTTGCATGTGATTAACTCAGTAGATATCTTATCCTAGTGGAAGTTTAGTTGAGATTGATTTGGAATTAATCTCCTATACGATATAAATTTGCGTGCAAATTAAATTAGAAATTAATAATTAGCCATTGTGGCGCAAGAGATTATTAGGAAGCTTAGAGAATTTTTGATCTCGCAACTTGTGTTAATTATTTTTGTTTTGACTTAGATTAACACAACAAATTTATTAGATATGTGTAATTAAATGCGCATAAGTTAGAAACTTTGAGATAACCGAGAAGAAAGCCTAGAGATTATTTATGTGACATAATCGTCACATTAATCTCCTTCATGAGCAATAGTTGAAAATGAATTAAGATCATTATGAGTGTTAGATAGTCTTAGACCATTATTATTGTAAAAAATTTTGAAAGGTCTAGAATAAAATTGGAACTGTGCGTGGATCACATGCACTACAATTTTTCATAGAACTTGATAGGATCAACTGTCAAATAGAGCTAAACCATTATTTTGCCTTTGAGAATCTTGTGGGTAATATAAAAGTTGCGCGTTATTTTTGTAACCCAAAGATTAATTGCTCTTATATTTGAAGTTGAACATTATAATCTTGAAGCAACTTAGATTAACTCACAGATAAATACATACTCTCTAAAACATGCTAGTATGTCTGGCAAGTAAGACATTAAAACATGAGTGTGCAGGAGTGTTGATGTCATTCTTAATTGGCACATTCATTTTAAAGGTTTTATCAATGCACCTTTATGTGGTATTAACATTGGTAATCTTGCTTAAGTTTTATTTCTCTCTAGCGAGAACAAATAGGTTCTTGCAGATATATAAACTTATGAGCACCCCTTGAGAGCAATGTAATACTAAGCACATTGGAGATTTGAATGGTAATTGTGGCAAAAATCTGAATACTTAGGTACGGCTTAATGAAGCTTAAAAATCTTACTCGTGATTGCACTGATATAAGATAGGTTTTATGCTAAGATAATTTCTCGCAAATTTTCTTCTTTTCTCTCCTATAGTGGATTTGAGAATATGAAAAATATTGAAAGTAAAAAATTGGGATATATCGCTTGTTAACAGCTAAAATGTCACATACTGTATTTGTTGCACAAAGCGATGCTTTTAATTAGCGCTTTTAATGCGATATTAATGAAGTCTAACCTAATTTGATTTAAGACTCATTGAAAACAGTGATGTTAGTGAGAATTCCTAGAGGTTTTGAAGTTGGATAACCACTCCTTAACTCAGTGATATTATTTCTCGGGTGGAGAGATGATATACTAAAATGTGCCATGGAGGAATAGAATGATGGGTGTGAAGCTTGAGAAATTGAAATTTTTCTCGCTAATGAGATCTCTCTCCTTTATTTAGAAAAGTCAAAGAGAAAAGGTTATATGAGCATTTTCTATGTGAAAGTTTCTATACGTGCACACTAAGGAGATGAGATAATAAAAATATTGTTTCATCATATAAATGCGATCCAAAATCTTTTAGAAAAATATATTTTTCAGTTAAAATATTTTCAAAATCGCAATCGTATGAGTTATATGATGAGAACAATTATCTCACAGTTTAATGACTTGTTGAGAATAGAGTTATAAATGATGTATTGCGCAAAGCAATTCTTACATCACACTTGAGTTGATGTAATATGGGGTTGCGCCCTTAATTCTAACTTGTCATCCTTAATTTGAGTTTTCACCTTTGAGAAAAGCTAAGTGATTATTTTGTACAAATGTGAATTCTATTAAAAATCTAGAGGATCTAAACTTGATCATTTTTTAGTTGAGTCAAGAAAATTACTCGTATTTTCGACGAGGGTGGGGAAATGTGGATTTTTTGTAACCCTTATTTTTTTGGAAAAATGTTGGAAAGAACATTTCTTTTGCTCAAGAACATTTCCTTTCATTTAATTTCACATTATATTAACCTTAATGTTTTTCAAAAAAAAATTTAAAGATCGCCTAAAATAGTGTAAGTAATTCAACAACTAGTGTGAGTATATTTTTTGAGTAATGGTAAAATACTAGTGATATTGACTCCTAAAATTCTTAGAGTATAAAGATACTCTTAAACAGTGCAGTAGTGATATATCAATATTATCTCGTCATTTAGAGAACAGAAGAGAATATTTATAATATAGCTCTGCTAAAGGTATTGAATTCACATTGTCGAAATCTCAACATAGAATCTTAGATTCATTTCATTTATGTGATCCAACCTGTGGTTGTTAATCTGATTGACACAGGAAAAGTGGAGTTGATAGAAGAATAGATCCATTTCTTGGCACTAATTGAGTTGCAGTTAGATAATCATCAATCGTACATTTATTGAATTCTTTTCTTAAAATAGTCAAATACTTGATTCTCATAGGAGAATTAGGTAGTTAGTTTTTGTGATGTTTAGGGGCAAAGTACTTTGAGCGCATGATTGTTTCTTGTACTATTTTGGTACAAAAAATGAATGGATTTTGTTGGTATTGTTTTCGTACAGCCTAGTCTTATGTGATCAAATGAGTTGAGGCATAACGAGTCATTTTTCTTTTACAGTTGTGCTCAATGGTTGCACAATCTATTTGCCAATATGAACAAAATTAAAAACATATTGAGAGATGCAGACCTGAGATCTTGCCCACGATGTGCGAATGGGAGATTAAAAAAGGATCACCCATAGTGGACACCCATTCCCTTTCTCTTGGGGGTTATGAAGTGGCTTAAGAGCCACTTCATGAGATTTGATGGCCGACCCTTAATGGCTAGCCCGAGGGTTACGCTTAGAGTGACATTTATATAGCCCTACCCCCTTTGGACGAGACACTGGCATCACAAACAAGTTCTCTCTCTCATTTGGGTTCTCTCTAGTCCCGACATCTAGGCTGTGGAATATGTGAGTGTTGTTTTGGTATATTACCACGTAGCACACTCCACTATCGCCGGGAGGATTTCGAATGAACAACAATGACAACGAAGAATCTGTGAAACAACTGTACTAGATCTATGATTTACCAACGAGGTAATATCGTTTTTTATGTATATTTTGATCTAGTATTTCTAACACATACAATAGTGGAAATGAGTTTAGAAATGTCTGTGGGAGTACAAAATACTTATCAGATGATGGAGGTTCTAAATTGACAATTGAAATAAAAATAAAAATATTGGATTCTCAAACATATACTCTAACATTTGATAAACAGGTGCTAGTTCTTGCTTTAAAATAGCATATTGCTTCCGTCACTGGTGTGTTGTCAAAGCAGCAATGCCTAATATTTAAATACCAAACTCTCAAATTATTAAATTCATCTCAACTCAAAATTTTCTTATACGTGGGACCCACAACCTTTTTCAACCTAATACATCTTTATACGTGGAATTCATAACCTTTTTCAACTTTCCTTAAAAAAGTATTAAACTCATCTTAACATCTAAATACACTTTAAACTTAATTTAGATAGACCCCACATAACTCCCTTCACTACTCAACTCACTACTATTCATAAAGAATTAAACTCAATTGAGTTCAGCTTAACATCCAAATACAGCCTTAAGGTCTTGTTTTTACAATTCATCTCAACTCATCATATTATTACAATTTTTTTAAATTTTCACATAAAATAAAATAAACAATTCAATTTTTTAAAATCTCAAAATAAAGATAATATTAAAAAAATATATTATAACAATATTTTATTCAAATTTTTAACTTTAATCTCAATTCATCTCATTTCATTTCATTTTATCTACGAAAATAAATGATAAGTCGGAGAAGATTCAGGTTCATGAACCGCATATAAAGATTGAGTTTTCCACCTCTTTTTTTGTCTTAGCTCAATATGCAAAGAAGAATGGTCTTCTTCGGAATAAGGGAAAACTGGTGATTCTTGTGGTTTCTATTGCAGTAATGCTGCTTATTGTGGCTTCTATTGTGTATTGATTCATAATAAGGAAGATAAAGGGTAAGTAAAACATGATTTTTAAAGCAGTTTCTTCGTCTCTTTTGTACTTTTTAAAACAAGTTGAATAAAATATTATTAGAATATTCTTTTTTAATATTTTTATTGTTTTAGAATTTGAAAATGTTGAATTGTTTATTATAATTTGTGTGAGAATGTGAGAAAATTGTAATAATAAGATGAAATGAAATGAAACCGTTTCTGTATTCAAACGGGGCCTTCTAGTACAAACCAATTTCTTTTTTTTAAGCAAAACATTAATCATATCATTTTAGTTATGTGATAATTTCATTAGCTTGTTGCAGTGGTTATATGTCTCCGGGGTATGCAATGCGTGGACTATTTTCAGTGAAGTCAAATGTATACAGCATTGGGGTTTTGCTACTGGAGATTATTTTTGGGAAAAGGAATAGTACTTGTTTTCACGATAATCCCTCCTCAAACTTGATTGGGCATGTAAGTATAAGTGTATGCAAATAATTTGTCTTGTATTATTTATTTAAACCTAAACACACCAACATGCTGTTTAATTGTAGGTTTGCGAGTTATGGAAAGAAGGCAAAGCCATGGAAATAGTTGATTCATCATTGGTTGACAAAACCCTTGATAATGAAGTTGAAAGATGCATTCAAATTGGGCTTTTGTGTGTGCAAGAATATGCAACAAATCGGCCGAACATGTCAGTAGTCGTTGCAATGTTGGGTAATGGCACACCTCTTCCTTCTCCACAATAACCTGCATTGTTTTGAAGGGTAGCCATGGGAAACACACATCAACTAGCGAAGGAGCCATTTCTATTAATGAAGTAACAGTTTCTTTGATTCACGGTCATTAAAGTGGGGTTCTATTCGGTGCAATCTATTGATATGAAGTTATTGTTAATAGGGTCTTTTTTTTCAAAATCGAAAATGTAAGCCCTAAAATAAAATAAAATCTCTTAACTTTAAAAATCTTGCATATCAATCTATATATACTTAGAGTTTATTTTAGATATCTAAAAAAAAAATTTTCAAGTCAAAGTAAAATCGACAATCCTGTAATTTTTGTTCCAACCAAACTCAAGCTAGCATCCTAACACATATTCGGTCTACCCAACTTTCAATTTGACCAATTTCATTACTTTCTATTATCCATTCTCGAACCAAAGTCTATTCGAACTCAACTATAATTAATTACAATTTAATTGGACTAAGTTTTGTTATTAGAAAATGGTAATACAATAACTTTTACATTAATAGAAAGAGCACTGGAACTCAAAATAAGATTGACAAATAAGGTGGAAGAACAACATGATATAAGAGATGATCCTAAAGTATGGAATATTGAATTAATCTTGCAATAAACTCTACTATTGCAAGTATTATTCCTTTCAACCTCTATATATACGTGTGTGTGTGTGTGTGTGTGTGTGTGTGTGTGTGTGTGTGTGTGTGTGTGTGTGTGTGTGCGCGCGCGCGCGTGTCTCTGTGTGTGTGCTAGGAAAGTTCATCTGGATTTTGACCTGAGAACTTGGGTATACTCGAACTGGAACCCAAGTTTCAAACCCAGACCGTGTTAGACCAGGGCCAGAACCCGAATGAATCTGAATGTTTTAAAACCCGAGGTTCCGGGTTAAACCTGGTTTTTATTTTTTTTAGGCACATGGACCCATTGAATATCAATCTCCGAGAGCATAATTCTTGGCATCACTATTCTTTAAATCTCTAAGAGGCTCATCCACCAGAAGCTCCACAACTTCCCACAATCAGGCTCGATCAACGCGGACGAAACTTGAAGCCTCCAGTGTGTTTTTCTGCAAAAAGAAAGAGATAAGGAGACTTTGCGGGTTGGAGCGAAATGGGTATTGGCAATCTTGTTTGGGGATTGGGGAGGATACGGGGTTTTGGTGAAGAGTGCCTCCAGGAAGCCATTGAATGTAGAGAACCAACAAATCACTCTGTTTCAGGGATACAAAAAAAACCCATGAATCAAAACATTCAAATTGAAGGCGAAAACAAAATGTACCCATTGTACCTAGATTTTGCAACCCGGATTGTTTCGGGCCAGAACCGGAATCTAATTTCTAAGGTTTTGGACCAAGCCAAAAAAAATCTGACTCGGATGAACAGTCCTAATATGTGCATGGGTGTACATGTGAGCATCTCCATGTGTGGGTGTGTGTAGATGGGTGAGTGTGCGCGTGTAGGGTGCGTTTGTGTGTGCGCGCGAGTATGTGAGGGTATGTGTGAATATGCCCTTACTTAAAAACTAGTACATAAGCTAAATGTTTACCATCTTTATGCCTTGAAACATAATTAAACCCAGTTAATGTGGATACTCAAAATTTTCCTAATTGAAAAAGTTTTATTCTAGCAAATGGCAATTAGGTGCATCTATCTATCTTGTCCTTACTCTGTATATTAAAATAATTAGATTGATTAAACACTTCATATTTTATACTAAATAGAAATAATCTATTTCAGTTGAAATAAAGATGACTTTTGTCCCCCGGAAAAAGGGCCATTTCTTTCCTCATCACCTATAATTTATAAATATTAATAATCAAACATATATCTACTTATATACAACGCGCGAATGGTTGAGAAACAGTATCTTCGTCTAATATTTTTTTTCCGATTTTACTCTTGCTTTTATATTTATTTTTCATTTCTGCCCTTATTTTTGTTATCTTGTTCGTAATTTTACAATTTTACCCTTCTCTTTTGCCGACAACTTTTTTGCTTTTATCACTCATTTGTTTTCATTTATTGCTGTTTTTACGTTTTTATCCCTCCATTTGTTTCCAATTTTCTACTCTTCTTCCTTTGTTTGCCGACTTAATTTCTTCTAATATTTTTGTTTCCAATTGTGCCCTTCTTTGTATTCTTAAATTACAACTTCTGTTTCTCATTTTGCTTCACCGCCTAAAATATTATCGTCCTTTTACNAAAAAAAAAAAAAAAAAAAAAACCAAACTGAACATCACTAGGTAACGTTACTTGGAGAAGAGCATGTTCAGGTTTTCCTTTCAAAACTTACGACTTCCGCAACTTCTCAAATGGCAACCAAAAAACATGCCTCAACCCGTACAAAGAAAACCGTAGAAAAAAACATAACCCAGTATACAGCAAGTGGAATAACACCAATAAAAACGCAGATCTGGAAAATAAAGCTGCATATTTGTAAAATAACAAGAACCAAAAAACTAGAAAACCAAAAAGGCAAAAACAAAAAATAAAGATCTGAAGAATGAAGAATCAGATCTGTAAAATTTCGACAAAAATTGAAACAATGTAAAAAAATAAAAAGAAGAAGGAGAAGGTAGAAATAGATAAAAAGGTTAAATATATAACCCACGATACGAAAAGGGAAAAAAAACATTTCCTTAATCACTAAGTAGTTAAAAACAAAAAAGAAAGAGGAAAAATATTTTCTCGGGACCCAATCGGACAATAGCATATATATATATATATATAATTTATATGGTACTTAAAATTATGTGTTGTGAAGACTTGATTGTACATATGGTTTGAATTGTTGACGATTACTAAACGATGTGTAGTTGTGTGTGAGTCTATCCGTGTGTTTTTTTTTTTTTTTTTTTTTTTATGTAATGTGTGAATTTTGATCATTGATGAGTTGATTTGTGGCTAATTAATTTAGATTGGAACCCTAAATTAAAGCACAGTAAAGATTGCCCAAGAATGCCATATATCCATTTTCTTGTTAGGTTTATTATGCATGTTGTAGAGTTGTAGTTATTTATTTGGGGAAAAACCTTGGACCTGACTAATAGAATCTCTTGTGCCTCCTTGTCTCTTGCATGGTTTTCAAGTGAGGAACCTGATACTAAAGATGCAGTGAACATAGTATTTCGGGAAAAATAAAACTGACAAATAAGGGCAGCAAATATTGTTCCAAGTGTTCACTTTAACTTCATTTGGTTATTAAAACATGCATTCACGATTCTTCTGATTAGAAGGCAATGCCATTACTTTTTATATCAAGCATACTTTGTAATAATGCATCTCTTTTGGTTGCTTCTTGCGCTACACCTACATCATATTTAGCTTCGATAATGGGAAATTCTTTTCATTTAAATTTTCAATTGATGTCCTATTTTTTTTGTAAACCCTTTTGTTAGTGAAACATGCAAAACACCAGCTTGCCCGACACATTCATATAATGATTTCGTAGTACTCAAGTTTCTGGGTTTCCAAAGTTTTGCAAATTGATCAGACACACACATTTCTTTCAATGAATCTTCAATGATGTTTCAGCATTCAAGGAATATTAATTTCTGAGGTTGGTTTGCATTTAATCTCTGTTCAATGCTTATCCCTTTTTTTAACATTTTTTTTTTATGTTTGATATTTTTAATTTGGGTATTTAATTTTTTTAATTTTTTATGTTTTTGATTTGGGTATTTCATTTTTTGTTATGTTTGATGTTTGATCTTCCAACTTCTAATGTATATGTTAATGCTTGGATGTTAATTGTTTGGTATGTTGTTATATTTGCTATAATAATTGCATATTTCTTGTTTGCTTCAGTTCATGGATATGACAGCATATTCTAGTGCGAGCTCTCCTTTCTAGGCCTAGGGTACCCCTACCCCTATACCTACCCCTACTCCTACTTCTACTCCTATCCCTATCCCTACGGCACCTTGCCCATCCCCAAGTCCAACAAGAAACCTATTTCTATAGTTTGGACTCATTTTACCAAACTAGAGGGTGGTGACCCCAATAACCCAAAGACAAGTGTAACCATTGTGAAAAAATTTATAGATGTCACTATAGGAAAGATGGCATCTCACAATTAAAGGTGCACTTAGAATAACAATGCAAAAAAAGTCTAATATTAAGATCATTACGAGAGATGAGCCAATCTATGCTAAAAATTAGACTTCAAAAAATGGCGGATGGGACTAGTAGGGATGCAACTTTGAGGAGGTATACTAAGTATGATCCCGATGAGCGTAGAAGATACCTAGCTCGTATGGTCATCATAGACAAGCTATTTTTTCAAGTTGTTGATGGAGAAAAGTTTCAAGCGTATTCTTGTGCTACTTAGAACTAATGTTTAATATTCTTTCTCGCCACACGGTGGTAAAGGATGTAAAAAAAAAAAAATTGGTCTAAAAAAAAGAAGTTGAGGGGTGAATTGGCGAGTCAATTTGTTTGCCTAACCATAAATACTTAGACATCAGTCCAAAAATTTTAATTATATATCTTTAACTGTGCATTTTGTTGCTTGTCATTGGATATTGCATAAGAAAATTATAAAAAATTTTCAAATAACCGATCACAAGGGTGAAACAATGAGGAAGGCCTTGGAGGCCACAATAAAGGAGTGGAGGCTGACTTGAATTGTTACAGTCACAATTGATAATGCCTCGTTTAACGATATCGTATTGGGACATCTGAAGACCTATCTTAGAGTGGCAAATAAGACAATCATGGGTGGTGAGTGTCTGCATGTGAGATATGCGGTACATATTCTAAATCTTATTGTCACTGATAGTTGGAGAGATCTTCATGACAGATTGCTCAAGCCAGGACTATTGTGAGATGGGTGAAATCTTCTCCTTCGAGATTGGAGAAATTCAAGGTTGCTGTGAGGTCTACGGGCCTAACATCCAAGAATGGTTTTTGTACTGATAAGCCTACACGATGGAATTCAACACTTTTTATGTTGGAGGCGGCCCAAGAATATAAGCTAACATTTACATTATTGGGTGACGAAGATATCTAATAAGTTAAATATTTTGATGATCACGAGGGATTGGAAAAACTCGTAAATGATGATTGAAAAATTGTATCTATTTTTATAGAGTTTTTTAGGCTTTTTACGAGGTCACCACAACCCTAACTGGAAAATATGTAGGGTAAAATAAGAATTAGATGACATGGTCATGAGTGGTCATATTAGGCTGCGGGAGATAGCATTGGTTATGAGGATAAAATACGAAAGTATTTGGGAGATTTTACTAGTGCTAATATTTTGTTATATGTAATTGTCATCCTTGACCCGAAGTTTAAGGTGGATGGCATTATATTTGGATTGTGGCTTGTGTACGGGCAAACATGGGCGGAGTTTATTGCAACAAGGGTTCGAGAAACACTTAGTAGATTATTTGATGAGTTTACCATCCTGTGGGGTGGTAATATTGCATCATCTACACCTACCCCCCTCCCCAGGTTCCAGAAGTCGAGATTGGATCCGTTGGGAAAAGATGTAGATTGGACTGGGGTGAGAGGTTTTAGCAGACCCCCCTCATCCGAAGTTTTGTAGAGGCTCAGTCAGAGATAGACATATACTTAGCAGCGAAACATCTACCATTTTCACGAGACTTCGATATATTAAGTTGGTGGAAAGTGAATGCCGTGAAGTATCCCATTCTTGGAGAGATAGCCCGCAGTTTTTTGGTCATCCTTGTTAGCACTGTAGCCTCAGAGTTGGCCTTTAGCACTAGAGGGCGTGTATTGAGTTCATTTCGGAGTTCATTAGCTCCTACCACTGTGGAAGCTTTGAATTGCACGCAGAATTGGATCAAGGAAACTCCAATTCAAGTTTCGAATGTTCTTGAGTATGAGGAGGTCGATGTCAAGGAGGAGGGTGGTGATCAGCCTGGATCTGGTATTTATTTTTAATTTCATTTTCTAATTTCTTGTTAATTTATTTATTTTCATTTAATTGGTATTCATTAATTTCATTTCAAATTTAATTGTTATAATGATACATGAGACGACGTCTATGGCTACCTCCGATGCAGTATGATTTTGTACTGGACCCACCATTGCCATGGTTTGCAGAATTTGTCCCTTAATCATTTTCTGCATTTATAATTTTATATAATATTTTAGTATCTAATTATTTTGTTTGTATGTTTTTTAGCTTTTATATTCTCAATATACATATGCCGACTTCTAATGACCGATCTATGCTCATCTGCCTCATCTTCATCCCAAATTCCAATGGCCTAATCTCAATCTCATCTTGGTTAGTACTTTAATATTTTGAGTTTTTGTTTTATCTTTGTAACTTTATAATTCTAATTTGTTTTATTTTTAACTTATTAATATTTCAGGTTTTATAATTTATTAATTTTTATGATCTTGATTTTCAGTTAACTCATCGCCACAACGCCAGCCCAAATTGATCAAATTGAAAAGATATGATTTTGTTAATTTACAATTAAGTGTAATGTTGCTACAATAGTTAATAGTACAATTTGTAATATTTAATATTTTTAGAGGAGTTTGTAATATTGTGATAGTTTATTAGCTCTCTTAATTTTTATAACTGTAAATTGTAATAGCTTATAGCTTAGTGTCTTAGTGATGATTATTACTTAATTAGTTAATAGTTGAAACTTAGTATATAGTTAATATTTCTATCTATATATATATATTTTTTCTTTTCAATTTTTAAATATATATTATTTTATTTAAATTCTGGCCCAAAAATGGATTATGGGCCTAAAGTGGTCCAAAAACAGATTCTGAGCCATTTAGGGCCCAGATAACTGAGCTGGGCTTAAGGCATAGTAGCGAGAGCGTGGGGGCAGATGGATGGAGGTCCACCCCCGCATCCCGGCAAGAGGAGGGGGTACCCCGCCCCTGCATGGACGGGGGTGGGTACGGGAAAAAATTCCTCACCCCTGCCCATGCGGGGTCGGGGGGCGGAGAAGGGGTGGCTCCTCCCTGTAAGGGGCGGGTAGCACCCCTAATTTTGAGTATACTCTAACTCAAATATAATAATCTAGATGAAAGTATTGATATTTACTTATTAATTTCACTTGCCACGGACTGTTTTTGCAAAAATATGCCAAACCAACTCAACACATAATATTTCGAAGAGATACTACTTTGCCGTCCAAAGTCTACCGCTCAAGTGTATCGCTTGCCATTTTTAACTTAATGATTTTAAATATATTGATGTATTTTTATTTTTTAAAAAATATTTAAATATATTAAAAAAATGTGAAAAGAAAAATTAAAAATAAAAAGTTGAAAATAAACTAGCGATACACTTGAGCGGTGGTACATAAGTGCAGAGTAGCATTGCTCTATTTCGAATCAGATATGAAGCTACAATGAGCGTTTTAGGGGGACAAAGAAAAGAAAAAGGATATCAAATTGACCCTTGCTCAAATTTTGTCAAAAAATTAATGAGAAATATTAGTATTTAATAAATTTTTTTCATGTATCCCTTAATTCAAAATTGCATTATCGTAAAATTACAATATGAGAAAATGGGTAGAAAATTTCAATAAAAATCTTATTAGAGTAAACAATAATAGATAGACAAAAAAAATATTAAAAAAAGGGGACAGTTGATCCAATAAGTGATATGGGCCCATGATAAAAAAAAAAAGTGGATGTTTGGAAACGCAACCACGAAAGGGACAACTTAGCTGACTGTTTGTGCTTTTTTTCTAATCTAGATGTATTGATTGATCCATGAGCTATAGAGAGATTTTATAAAAATATATTTATAAATTAATATATATAATATATTATATCTATTTTTAAAATAAAAAAATTTATAATTTAACGTATAATATTAAGTCAAGTCAGTTTATAGATTTATTTTTGTAGAATCTTTTTATAATTAAAATATTTCTCTTGATAAAACAATTTTTACCCAATAGACATAGAGGCTAGGGTATTTCATTCGACTTTCTATTATATATCCTGGTATTTCTATTGGAGCTATTTTATTGGTCGTGTATAGAGCATACTATCTACATCATTTAAATGATAAAATTTAATTTATAATATTTAAATTTTAAAATTTACCTATTAAATCAAATTATATCATATAAACACTTTACTAATTATGTTTTAGACAACGACTTGAAAGTAGAATTTTTCAAAAAAGGGTGTCAAAGAGGATCATGTGCATTGAAATTTTGAAAAAGGAATTTTCTTTTTAATTTTTGAAAGTGGAAAATAAATTTTATTTAAAAAAGGTTAAAAAGAATAAAAATTAAATAAAAAATTTGATGTGGGAAGTCGAACCGATGATATCCACTTTGGAGATGTGGGTGATGTGCTAATAGGCCACAGGCTGTTTAGCAATTGGTCGCTTGTGTTAACCCAATAACAATTTTCAAATAAATATAACTGCATGAGTAATAATAATATATAGTTTATCTTATGGTCTTGTTCCTTCATTTTTGTTATGTATTTTATTCTATTTTTTAACATTTTAATTTTAATGGTTAAAAAACTAATTATCAATAAATTACAATATTTTTTTAATTTTTTAAGAATTTAAAAATATTTAAAAAAACATATAAATATACTCGAACCCGTCTAGCAGCCAAGATGCATTTTCCTGGATTGAAGCAGGTAGAGACTAGATCGTAGACCTTTCTCGTTCAGGTCGTTGAGATTTTTTCTTTTTAAATTTAGAATTTTATTATGTACAAATAAGCTTACGAATCAATCTAATATTACATCTTGTTACGTATTAGATTTTTGCTTAAATTTATGATTTTGATTTCATCGAAAACAACCCCAGACAAACAAAAAGAGCAAAAAAATAAAAATCAACCTAGCCAGCTCGCTGTCTTGTTGGAAGAACCGAAGAACCATGTCCTCTCCTTCTAAACAGTTATTGACTCCATTATTGCTTCTCTCTCTCCTTTTCCAAATAAGCGTTTCCTTAGACACCATAACGCCGGACGAGCCTCTTAAAGACGGTGACATCCTCGTCTCCCACCGAGAAACGTTTGCACTTGGGTTTTTCAGTCCTGCAAATTCTAGCCGTCGCTACGTCGGGATTTGGTATAACAAAGTGCCACTAAAAACGGTTGTTTGGGTCGCTAACAGAGACGACCCTCTCGACGACACTGCCGGTATAATCTCCATCGACGGTCATGGAAACCTCGTGATCACTGAGACGAACCGAAGCATCCCTATCTGGTCTACCAACGCCTCTATTGTCTCCGCGAACCATTCCATGGCTAGGCTCTTGGACACCGGGAACCTCGTTTTGGTTCATCCAGAAACCCAGAGCAATATATGGCAGAGCTTTGACTTTCCGACCGACACTTTGCTTCCGTTTATGAAACTCGGGCTCGATCGCCGTACTGGGCTGAACCGGTTCCTGACATCTTGGAAGTCCAAAGATGACCCAGGAACCGGCAACTGCACCTATGCGATTGATCCAACCGGGTATCCGCAGCTGTTCTTATACGAGGGTGGGGCTCCTTTGTGGCGGGGCGGATCATGGACCGGACAAAGATGGAGCGGCGTACCCGAAATGACAAGGAATTACATCTTCAACAGCAGCTACGTGGATAATCAAGATGAGATCACCATTGAATACGGTGTCACTGTACCTAATGTTTTCACTAGAATGATGGTGGAGGAACCTGGGGTTGTGAAGCGGTCTACTTGGCACGAGACCGGGTGGGTCGGGTTTTGGTCCGCCCCGAAAGAGAAGTGCGATAACTACCAAGAATGCGGTCCAAACAGTTACTGTGACCCGAACAACGTGGAAAAGTTTGAGTGCACGTGCTTGCCCGGGTTTGAACCCAAGTCGGCCCGTGATTGGTTCTTGAGAGATGGGTCGGGCGGGTGCGTGAGGAATCAAGGAGTGTTCACGTGCAACAGCGGAGAAGGGTTCGTGAAGCTTGCACGTGTGAAGGTGCCGGATACCTCAATAGCACGCGCGGACATGAGTCTGTCATTGAAAGAATGCGAGCAAGAGTGCATGAAGAATTGTACTTGTACGGCATACACAAATGCAAACGAGACAAAGGGAGGGATTGGGTGCCTCACATGGCACGGCAACTTGGTAGACACGAGAGTTTATTCAAATGGAGGACAGTATTTATATCTACGCGTGGATGCAGCTACGTTAGGTACTCCAGTTTTATTTCCTCTTTTTTTTTTTTTTACTTGAAACACGATCCATCTAACGTACTCCAGTTTTATTTCCTCTTTTTTATTTTTTTTTTACTTGAAACACGATCCATGTCCCATCTAGGTCGGAGAAGATTCAGGTTCATGAATCGCATATAAAGATTGAGTTTTTTACTCTTTTTCTTCTTTTTTTTCTTAGGTGAATATGCAAAGAAGAATGATCTTCTTCAAAATAAGGGAAAGCTGATGATTCTTGTAGTTTTTGTTGCAGTAATGCTGCTTATTGTGGCTTCCATTGTGTATTGGTTCATTATGAGGAAGATAAAGGGTAAGTAAAACATGATTTTTAAAGAGATTTCTTCGTTTCTTTTGCACTTTGAGAATTTCTAATTGCATTTGATGATGACAAATAAAAGACAAAGCAAGTATACTTTTGGCATTACCTCCGCTGCAGCAAGCTTTGAAGAATCTTCAACTAGAAGGGAGCTCGATGGAAGTACAATAAATTCAGATTTACAATTCTTTGAGCTAAGTAAGATAGTTGCAGCCACGGATAACTTCTCTGTTTCTAACAAGCTAGGAGAAGGTGGTTTTGGATTAGTGTATAAGGTAATCTCCTTGAAATTCAATTCATATGTGTGCAATGCATCAGTAATTCCATTCTGAATGTTGATCGAGGTTGAAATTGGTGTTTGCTTTCAGGGTTGCTTATATAATGGAAAGGAAATAGCAGTGAAAAGGCTATCAAAGTACTCAGGACAAGGCATTGAAGAGTTCAAGAATGAAGTTGCAATCATTGCTAAACTTCAACACAGGAACCTTGTGAGGATTCTTGGTTATTGCGTTCAGGGAGAAGAAAAGATGTTAATCTATGAGTACTTGCCAAACAGAAGCTTGGACACTTTCATTTTTGGTATGTCTTCTTTTCACATATGCTTCTTGATCTTCCTTCTTCTTGTAGCTTATACCTACCAAGCAAATCATCTAAATATATGTTATCTCTTCATTTAGATGGAACAAAAAGGTCATTATTAGATTGGGGCAAATGCTTCGATATTATTTGTGGGATTGCTCGAGGGATCTTATATCTTCATCAAGACTCAAGATTAAGGATTATCCACAGAGATATAAAGGCCAGCAATGTTCTACTTGACAATGCAATGCATCCAAAAATTGCGGATTTTGGTATGGCTAGAATTGTTGAAGGGGAGTCAGGGGACCAAATTGAAGCAAATACAAATCGTGTAGTCGGAACATAGTAAGTGAGCTACAAATTAAGGATACATTTATAGTACTATACAATTTCTTTTTTTTTTTTTTAGCAAAACATTAATCATATCATTTTAGTTCTGTGATAATTTCATTACGTTGTTGCAGTGGTTATATGTCTCCAGAGTATGCGATGCGTGGACTATTTTCAGTGAAGTCAGATGTATACAGCTTTGGGGTTTTGCTACTAGAGATTATTTCTGGCAAAAGGAATAGTACTTATTTTCACGATGATCCCTCCTCAAACTTGATTGGGCATGTAAGTACAAGTGTATGCAAATAATTTGTCTTGTATTATTTAAACCTAAACACATGAACATGCTGTTTAATTGTAGGTTTGGGAGTTATGGAAAGAAGGCAAAGCCATGGAAATAGTTGATTCATCACTGGTTGACAAAACCCCTGATAATGAAGTTGCAAGATGCATTCAAATTGGGCTTTTGTGCGTGCAAGAATATGCAACAGATCGGCCGAACATGTCAACAGTCGTTGCAATGTTGGGTAATGACACACCTCTTCCTTCTCCACAACAACCTGCATTTGCTTTGAAGGATAGTAGCCATGGGAAAGACACATCAACTAGCGAAGGAGCCATTTCTGTCAATGAAGTAACAGTTTCTTTGATTCACGGTCGTTAAAGTCGAATTCTGTTCGGTGCAATGTATTAATATGAAGTTAGTGTTAGTAGGGTCTTTTTTTTTTTTTTCAAAAAAGAAAATGTAAGCCCTAAAATAAAGAGAAAAAAATGACAATCTCTTAACTTTAAGTCGTGCAGGGGTGTATGAGGTTGGGTGTGTGCGTGTGAGTATGTGGGGTGTGTGTGAATATACCCTTACTTAAACCTAGTTAATGCGGATGCTCAAGATTTTCGTCATTGAAAAGGTTTTAGTCTAGCAAATGGCAATTAGGTGTATCTATCTATCCAGCAAATGTCTACTACAATTAGGACATTAAATAGATGTTATTGAATATTATAGTTACTGTGTATATTAAAATAATTAGATTGATTAGTGAAATTATCAAAACACTTCATATTTTATACTAAATAGATATTATCTATTTCAGTTGAAATAAAAATGACTTTTGTCCCCACCTACAATTTATAAATACTAATAATCAAACAGATATATCATACGTTCTTTACACTTAATACAATAGGATTATATCATACACTTTACAGATACACTGCCCACAGACCGTTGAGAACAAAGCTGAAAGCCATGGAACTTAGCTTGCCAATGCAGCAGGATCCAATGACGATGGTACAGCTTGTTTAACATGATCACGCAATACCACCTGTGATTTTCTAGTTCAATGTTGTACAGTGTGATGAAGACACCATCAAAAGCAAGGCTTTTAGTAGTGTTGGCAGCATCTAAATTCAAATGCAGTATTGAAGTGGCCTGAGGGGATTTTACCAGAAAGAGAGAGTTCCTTGTTAAACTGCTCTGACATTTAGAAGCATAAAACACTTTATTAAAGCATATAGAGGTTAAAGTGACAAGTGGAAACAGAGGACAATAGAACAAGACAATGATTGAGAAGAAGGATAAAATGGTGAAATTATTTCCAATCATTCTTTTTATCAATTCTATTTTGAACATAGTCTTGGCCACCAAACCCAGCTATAATTTTAATTTTTAGATATTTTCATTTACAAGAACAATTACATCATTCAAAAGGCCAAATTAAGTAGAAGAAAGTGCAACTCACTGTTAAGGCGTGTTTTGTAGCCGTTGCTGTAATTGCTATCCAACACCTACAAGAGAAGGAAGGAAAGGGTGGCTAGGATTAGCCTTTGATGCGCAAATCAGTTATTGTGAGAGCTTAGTCTCTAAGAACTGAAAGGATGAGTCTTGCCTGTCAAATACCTCTCTTTCCTTTATGCCACGGGACTGCTTTTATTCGTGCCCCGTTCCCCGAAAAACTCGCCTATCATGGTCGTCATTCTCCTTGTCGAGACGATGGGACATGGCATTTAATGCGGCCAACTGCACCAAGTACTAGGGTCTGACCTCTGGGGAGGCCACTCTAGGACGCATTTAATGCGTCTGATTATTCAGGGGACAATATCCTAAGCAGTCTCGGGAATATGCGCAACTATCGCCTCGTCATGTCCCATCACATTTCCTACTGGGGTCTCCAACCATCACCCTTACCCTATTTACTCCTCTCTCCAGTTCCCGTCGCGACACTCACTCGACCTTTGTATATTCTCCCTTCAGCAGCTTCTCCTCTCTTTTGCATCACTACCCCTGCCATACTACCTTCTTCCTAGGTATCTTCCATGGCTTCGAGAAATGCCTCTCGCAATAGGCCTCCCTCCTTCAATGAGTCCACTCTTGGTGCCCTGCGGATGATGTACTCAATCCCAAAATTAGTGGTTTTGGAGCCTCCCGAGGTCGGCTGCACCGCTGTTGATTCAGTGGGCAACTCCAAGAAAGTGGCTTTGTACACTGGCGTGCTCTCCTATGGTCTAAGTCTCCCTTTTTATAGCCTGGTAAGCGACTTCTTGGACTTCTTAGGTCTGGCCTCTGTGCAGTTGAACCCCTACGCCTGGTGGATTCTTCTGGCATGTTGAGTGGCGTGACACATGATATTCTTGGAGCCTACAAGGGAGGAATATCCAAGTCTAACCATGCAGGAGTTCATGTTCACCTATATAGTTCGTGCCATCCAAGTGAACATTTGTATCTTCCAATCCCGATCAAAATTCAGGCTTGCCCGTCTCGAGCCACGTCACTCTCATGCCAAGCGATGGCAAAACAAATTCTTCTTCATCTCAAGAGATGTAAGACCCCAATATTAGTGTTTTAATTTATTCATTAATATTATTAGTGTTTGTTTTTATTTTATTGTGGTTTATTCTATTTTATTGTATTTTATCTTATTTATATTTTTGGTTTGGGCCTTTTGTGTAGTGGGTTAGTTTTCAGGTTTATGTGTTTTCTTTGGTGAAGTTGTGTCATATATGTTCAAGTGGGTTTTGTTTTAAGTGAAAATTCTATTTCAAGCCCAACTCGTGTGGGTGTACCCAGATGTTACAAACAAGGGGCCCAACCCCTTTCTTCTATGCTAGGCGTTTTGACTAAAGGAAGGGACGAACCCTAAGTCCCTTATTCAATCCTTTTTCCCCAGCGCCGCACAAGCCCCCCTCCCGCCTAGCCTCTCCTCTTCTTCATCCCGCTGCAGTGAGCCATGCATGCCGTCCTCCACCTCGCACCATGCGCGACAAGCCATGTCCTTTCACCCAATCAAAGGCTAGATCTCCTCTATTAGGGTTCTACTTTGCCGCCAACCACTAACATCCATCGCGAGAGTCCTCTTCAGTCACCCTCTTAAACTCATCATATTCGCCATCCACTACTTTCCCAACCCTGTAGGTTCAGGTTTTGCCCAGGTCAGCCACTGTTCACAGTGCTCATCCACCCACCACCACCCTCTCCGCTGCGTGAGTCCTCTCCACCCTCCTTTCTGCTAGTCTCATCACCCTGAAGCTTTTTTCCTACCGTGGGTCTCCATTAATTTGTCCAACTTTGCCTCTGTTATCATGCGGCGCCACTGCCAACTCGCTCTGCCACACAACGTGCATGCACACTCGCTGGACCCCTTAGACAACGCGCTTGATCATCCAGAAATTGCTTGTCAGCACTGTAAGTACCTCTCCAAAGCGACCCTGGGGATTTTGACATCCATTTATCACTAACATTATTTGCAGTCTAGTTGTGTTGAGATGGACCTTGGGCCCCGTGAAGTGTTGAGATTGATAATCATAATAGTGGTTGGGAGCGGGGTAGGATGGAGGATGAGATTATGCGTGTAGTTGGGTTTGTTAAACTGTGCACTTTCTGACTATTGTGATGATATATATTGTCTAATGTGTGTTATGCCATGTCATCAAATGTACTACCTGCATGCATCTACATATTTACCTATATTAATATATGTCTTGATTATTTAACTGTATTGTGTTCTGCCATGTGGCTTGATTTGAAAACTGGTTTTCATGTCTTGGTAATATTTTTATGGGTGCGTGCATATTACGACCCCAAGCCGAGATGGAGTATTATCTCGATGGAGCTCTTCTAGTCACTCGGGAGGGTGTAAAACTGAGTGACGCCCCCTAGGCTGTTGTCAAGGAATAGTTGGCTCGGCCAAGACGGTAACGCTCTTGGCACGACTCCATAGCTCCTTTGTTGGCGGGGGCTAGAGGATGTCTGGACACCTACACGCTGGGCATGGAGCTGGGCATCACTCGTTACGAAGTTACATGCACGGACGTTACCCGTGGTGTGACGAAGGGAGCCAGAGTGTGCGCATGGTCCCTATTGGAGACCGTGGTGCATGCATAAATAAAATGATTGTATGGACTTTATGTGGATCACGACCGTAAGCCGAGAAGGGGAATTATCTTACTGAAAGTCCTCTGGTTACTTGGGAGCATGTAAAATTGAGTCACGTCCCCTAAGTTGTCGCTAGGCGACAGTTGGCTCGACTAGGACGGTAATGCTCATGGCATGACTCTGTAGCCCCTCTGCCAGTGGGGCCTAGAGGATGTCTGGTCACAAACGCGTCAGGTGCGGAGCTGGGCATCGCTTTTTACAAAGTCACATACACGGACGTTACCCGTGGTGTGACTAAGGGAGCCAAGGTGTGCACATGGTCCATGGGATAGACCATGGTGCATGCATAATAAATGATTGTGTTTTGGGCCAAAGGGGTTTTTTGCGTGAGTGTTATGTTTAAATGTGTTATTTTTGGGAAAGGGAAAAATGGATATTGTGGTCTTATGCTTGTATGATTGTCATACTTTGTTAGTTGTATAGATGCATTACTTAATCTCTTGGTTGTTGCATGTTGAGATTGCGAAATCTCACTGTGGTATTCCTACCTACGATTCCATTTTATGGAATTGTAGACTTTGATGCAGAGAATGAGTATGAGCAAGAGGGACCGGCCCGCCCTGAGGAGTGAAGGCTTGGGATTGTACTCGTATTTGTTGTTGAGCCTTGTTTCCTTTCCATTATTTCAGTAGGATAAATGTATAATCCATTGGTGGTTTTTATTTTCGGTTGTAAAGTTTAAAACTTTCTGATACTTAGTTTTGACTACCTTATATCTATCCGTTGCGCTATTTTTGCTGCACACATTAACGCATGTTTGCACACACTTGCACATGGCGATGGGAGTGTGTGATTTGTGTGGTCATCATCCCGATGTCACGACTTCCACCAAATCACACGTGGGGTCGAGGGCGCCACAGGTGGTATCAGAGCAGTTCGGCTCTGAGTAAATCCACAAGTCAATTACATACAATACCAGAATTTTAGGTTTCAATCTTAGTACTATAGGCTTGAGAATTTGGGGAGTTAGACTTGGCGATTTGGTTTGTTTTTATACTATCGAGGCTTGATAGGTATGAAAATTTAGTGTAGTAGGCCTGAAATCTTAGCGATTTGGTTTGTTTTTATAATATCGAGGCTTGAAGGGAGCAACATGGTCTAGGCTATCTCTTTGTAGTAGAAACTGAAGTCACAACTGAGGTGGGGAATAGCTTTAAATCACTGAGGATAATTGAGGTCTTAGATTCCATAGAATTTATTAAATTAGTTTATGGAATAGGAGGTTGTAAGTTCAACGAACTTTAAGAAAAGATTTATGAGAATTTCATTAAGTTTTAGGATTTTTCAGACTTTAAGAAATGAATTGATATCATTTAAGGTTTTAGATTTTGAAAGCTTCAAGAGAAGATTGTTTTTATCTAAGGTCATCGATTTTGCAGACTTCAAAAAAATTATTCTTATATGATTTTAAGGTTTCAGAATTGCAGACTTTAAGGATTGATTTATAGTAAGATTTGAGTTTTTAGTTCTGTAGACTTGGCATGCAAGCTTGATTAATTGGAAGTTAATTAGTCTGTAACCATTAAAAATGGGGTTTGATCAAAGTTAAGTTATTGACAGTGGAGATTTACAAGAAGCGTGTTTCTCTATGAGGTTTGAAGGTATTGATTTAGTTCGGAGAATGGTTATTATTAGCTCTAGGTTATAGGGTTGGCAGATTTTTTCTTTGGAATCGATTCTTATCAAATTTAAGGATGATGGTGCAGATTTAGAAAATGATTCTTGTCGATTTTGAGGATATAAGTCAAGAGGATGGATGTGGTAGTTGGGTGATGGTTTAGAATATGATCAAGTTAGTTTGAGAGTAGGATTGGGTTTACAAGCTGTATTGGAGGTGAGATTCGGTAACTTTTTGGTGGACTTTAGTGGGGGATGATATTGAGTTTAGTACTGCTAGGATAAATACTAGTCGATTTCAGGTGTTGAGTAGTCAAGTAATTGATGTCGGGATAGAAATATTGGTGCATTTATACTTTCAGATGAGATGGTATTGGGCTTTAAAGCTTATGCCTACCATAGGTTGGATGTGCGGATTTTCAACTATTTGAGTGTTGTGGATCAAGTTGTGTTTTGGTTTACCTACGATATCAACTTGTTCACTTGGATATGTATCGGCGTGTGTAGGAGTCGACAAAATAATCTAAATCTCCTCTCTTGCGAATGTTGTAGGTGTATCTATATGTGGATTTCACTCTCAAGGTGTTATTGACTTGGCTCTTCCAATTACTTAGGTCTTTTTACACTCATACTTAGTACTTCCTTGGAAAGATCATTCCATGAGTTCCCTGCAAGATGGTCCTAACTTCGCTTATTTTAAATTATGTCCCTTTTCTTTTAAATGTTTCTAAATCCTTGAAATTCTTTTGGGAAAAAGATAAGAAGGAAAACCACTACTTTTGTAAACCTTTATAGAGTTGGACTTTGAGAAAAAAGAAATTATAATTATATTTTGTCTTTTCACTTCCTTACTTATCTTATTAATTCAACCTCCTTGTCCAACTTTATGAAAACTTTTGGTCACTTGCTGTTTTGACAAGAATCGTGGATCTGTGTTGGTGAATTGTTGGAATTCCCCCACCTTTGTATTTTTATATTAATATTTATGTGGTTTGCTTTTGGCGTAAGGACAATCTTGTACCCAACTACCTTGTTGCATCTTTCTCAATTCCATTGCAAATCAAATTCTTTCCTTGGTCACTTGGCGAAACAACTCTTTTTAGCAATTGTGACAAGGTATCACAGATATTCTCCTCGCCATCTCCTCCGTATTCTCCCAAACCAGATCGAAGAATTATTAAAAGCTCAAAGGAGGGCGACGAGGCCAAGGCACCAAACTCCCGAGAAGGGAGGTCCAAATCAAAAGCAGTGGCCAAGTCGCTAAGCACCTAGCCAAGTTAAAAGCAGTGGCCAAGTCCCTAAACACCAGGGGAGGTCTCGCGTGGCGTTGGAGGTCTGGTGGCAGGAAGTGGTGTGGTTGAAGGCGGCTCCCCAGCATGGGTAAGAATCTGGGTATCACTATGGCCTTGAGTCTGCGGTGGCACGGGAGTATTGCTAGGCTTCTCTTGAAGGGTGGAACGCTCTAGGTGAGTGTGTTTGCTTGTTTTCTGAGCAGGGGAAGGAGCAGGCCTCTTTTAAAAGGCATCATAGTCTTGGTAAAAAACAAACAACCTTTCACACTTGAGCTAGAAGGCATGACCAGGAAGCAATCAATATTTGCAGGGCTCAAATGGACTTTTGTCCAGATGGCATCCTCATTTTCCTAAACCGAGGCAAGGACCATATCTACACAAGCTTGCTCTCGCTCCAACAGGTTGACTACCACATCTTTGTCATCTGGTACCCTATGCCAGTTGGTTTTGATAGGGAATTCGCCCCTCAAGGCTTCACCATTAGGAAATTGCCAACCTTGGCTCGAAAGGAAAACAAATTTTTTTTTGCCATTGTTTGGTGTTGGAATGGCGAGACTCAAAACATGCTAAGCATCCAGAACGTGTGCGGAAACTGCAGATGTTGCCCATCGAGCCTTTGATGTAATAACGGCTAGGAACTCTCAAGCGGTCAAGCCATGGGAAAAGGCACAAACTGGCAAGGCTACTTTCTTAGTGAAGCCTTCCTCGTCAACTGCTCCCTGACTGGGAAGTTCAAGAGTCACGGATTCAGGTATCCTGTATGAACTCTGTAACTTAGGAAGGTCCTTAGGGGTTAGAATGGAGCACCATTCGAAGCCCTTAAAGTGCGGAACGTCTCTCTAGATGGATGATTCTGGAGCAGATGAAGGGGTATCTTGAGTATAAGGTTGTGTAGAACTTCGATGAGCCATTTTGAGTCGATTGAAGTTGGGGTTTAGGAAAGCTGGGGTTTCGTAGAGAAATAGGAAGGTAAGAAATCATAGGGGAGAGAGAGAGAGAGAGAGAGGCGAAAGGGGTAATTATAAATGAGTAGGGGAGTGACGGTTACACAGTCGAGTAAAGGAAATCGAGGAGGGGGCCTTGTAACCGCATCATTATATGATCTGGTAATGTAACGGAAAGAAGGGGCTCAGGGGACAAGCTCACAAAAGGGTGATAGATGTTTGAGTTCTTTGAGACCCATGGAGGCGAATCGGCTAGCTGAATTTCTGTTGGACTCCTGCCCTGAAGAGGAGCCAGTAAGCAACCCACCCATTGGGTGCCACGTCAAACATAACCATGACTCAAGGAGATGAAGAGACTAGCGGGGTAGCATCTTCAATAATTCCCTTCACGTCCACACAAAGGGAATTAGTGAGGTAACTAGAGAGGCCTGAGTAATCCCTTATAAGGAATGGGCCTAGTGAGGGAGTCAACCCAAAATCAAAGCAGGCAAGCCTTGGAGACCTATGTGATTCCACTTCATAGCCTACTAATAAGGCGAAATGGATTGTTAGTTCAGAATAGTTAGGATGAATCCAACATTTTCGGGGTAATCACTAATTAAAAAAAAAAAAAGTAATTGAAGAGATAAGGCTTAGGCATGAAGATCATCATTGGTACTTATCAGTAACTCGTTAGGCCTATATATACTGTGGGCATACATTAAGGTAACTAATATTGAATTATCATCTAAGTGACTTATTAATATACACCACTGACTTAGGCATCGGAGGTGTATCGGGCACACCTGGTCACCACCCTTGTTACCTGCAGATAGAAGGTTACAGCCGGCGGTGGGACACGTCAATAACAATCCACTTGATCTTTGGTTAAATGAATGAAGTTAGCGCTCCATAATCACCAACCTTGTTGCTTATGGGATGGGTAACGATTGATAGAAATATAAAATATAATAGAAATTGAAATGGAGAAGAAGATGAGAGAGGAGAACGAAGAAAAAATACTTTGTAATTGAATACATAACATAAGTTCCTATTGATAGAAAAATTAAATGAAAATGAGATAAAAGTAAATATTCTAAAGATTATTATGAAAAGTATGAAAATCAAATGGTTTTATTAAGATAACATCAAATTATGAATATTATCTCTAACAATGATGAAGTCATGCAAGACTATGCCATCGACTGCCCAAGCACATCGGCATAGCATTTTCTTAATATTTTTAATAAATCTAAAGATATGCAAAACCGGAACCATCATCTTTGCAAAAATATGCAAAACCAACTCAACACATAGTTCGAGTCAGAGATGAAGCTACAATGAGACTGTTATAAATTTGAAGATGAAACGGTATCGTGCAGGATTAAAGGAATACATCGTCGTATGAAGAGTGAAGGAAAACGTTGTGTTTTGGTTAGCATTAGTGAAACTGTGCATTTTGAGCTTTAAATGTTGCATTTCAAATATCTGTCATTTAGTCTTTACTATTTCAATCATTTTAGTTATTTTTTCATTATGTTAAAGGGTTTTGGCTGTAGGAATCTGGCAGTATAAGTCATAGAAGGGACTAGAATGAGGCATCGTCTGGAAAATTATCAATAGCTTGATTTTTAAGGAGGTTGGGTTCCCTCGAAGAATCCCTTATCAATATACTTGTGACTCTCTTTAGTATTTTCACAATTAACTTTCAGCCATCTCTTATTTCCATTACAGCACCCATTGTTACAGGTTCATTTATTTCCTTAGACGTTACATCACAACTATCACAACAGGTTCCTAACAAGTGGTATCTGGAGCCCAACGATCCTCCATGGGGGATAGGGTAAGCTTCATCAAACAGCAAGCAAATTTTCTATTGATGGAAAAGATTCTTGACAAAATGCTGCAGATCACAAAATTTCTCGACTGAATGCATGCAAATTGCAATGTTTTCAAGCATCAAGTGCAAGAATCCTTCTTGGTCTGTGAAAATCAAACTGCGCAAGAAGAAAAAAAA
>QEOW01000447.1:10457-29364 GCA_003123825.1 Juglans hindsii | reverse complement strand
TCGTCCCTAAGTATCTCTGTCTCTTCCCACACCTCACTCATGGTCAAATCGAGACATGGCTATATGGATGGTTGTCGACAGAATGGGAAAATAAATAAGAAAGGAATGATGGAGCTAAATTTGGGCAAGACCTCCCCAGTGAAGCAAGTGAAATGGCCTAGGCAACACAAGAACACTCTGGTATCATGTTTTGGGTGGTGGATTTTTGACCCTGACATTCACACCTCCTTTCAAAACCACATAGCATGGAATGCCATAGGGGTCAAGGGAGCCGCCATTGTCATTTGCCGACCCATCATTGGCCATTCCATTACTTTTGACGGCTAGATTTTGTTTTATACCACGACCGAGCATTTTGGAAGTTCCAGGGTGGAAGCTTCCTCTTATTCTCTGCTCAACACCGATCCAGATCTCCCTCTCCCTTTCTTGGCTCAACTATCGCTTGGTATTGCATTGGAACCTGAAGGGGTGGTGATTGGAGCATTGTTGGCTATTATAGCACAGCTTTCTATTGAGTACCAAAGGAAACACTCTTGAATAAGGAATAGCAGTTCTCGGAGGGCAGCGACCATCCCTACCCTTACGAATGGTGCCAATACTTGCATGACATTATCCGAATTCGACCTTGAAAAACCTTTTACCGTGGTCATCCTCCTCTCGATTGCTCAATGCATAACAGAGCTTGGTGGCAGACCCGAAGCCCATGTGGAAGCTTTAATGGGTAAACTGAAGTGCTCTGAGAACATGGTAAATGTGATAATGGACTGTGGAGTTGTTCCAACTTTGGTAAGGCATCTCCAAACACCAGCAGTGGTAAAAGAAGACAACAGTCTGATGCCTTGTGAGCATGAGGTGTAGAAAGGAAGCGCTTATGCACTTGGACTTTTCGCTGTCAAACTAGCACATCAACAACTCATAGTTGATGCTGGAGCTCTACCACATCTTGTGGATTTGTTAATGACACCAAAGAATGGTGGTAACTCCCAACCTCATGAAAATAGCTGCATTAAAACCTGTGTCAAGATTGAAGGTGGTATCCCTCCTCTTGTTCAATTGCTCGAGTATGCGGGTAGAAGGGTACAACGAGCAGCTGCAGGGGTCCTACAAACCCTTGCATTAAAAAATGATCACTACAAGCAAACTGGTATTTTCCAGCGATTATAAAATCGCCAAAATAAAAAAACATCATAAATAATATTAATCTCGTCGATTTAGAACTCGCTGCAGCCGTCTCAAATCGCGTCTGCCCTCAAACGCTAGGTTTTCATTAAAATGAATTTCTATGGCGAATTAATTTGTTACTTGCGACGACTTTGTGCGCCGCAAGATGAAAATTTCCTTTCGTCACTGTGATTTTCGTTGAGATTGAAGCATGGGCGCCAAAGCCTTTTATTTTTCCCCCCAACTTTATTTCCCCCATGTTTGCCCACTTCGACGCGCGAGAACTCTTCTACACTTTGACCCATTGCACCAAAAGACTCCATTTCCAAACCCTGCTATCTCCGACCTCTCCAGTCTTCTCTCATGGTGTCAACTCCCCCGTCGTGAGCTTTTGGCCCATTTTCCGAGTCCCATTTCCCCACACCGGCCTTCTCCTTTCCGTTCTTGGTTCACCAATTTCACAGAACTTCAAACCCCAAAATCAGCTACCCTAGTGTTCTCCACTGCTCATATTCTCTCTCTTTGGGAAGCTAGGTCCTACGTTTCCGGCTCCCTTTACAAATTTCAATTTCGTGCCTCCATTTTGACATAGAAGTTAATATTTTGGGGTTTTCAAGAATGATCGATCGTGGCTCCAGGTATCTCTTGCTGCCATTGCATTTATCTTCCCCCCTCCACAAGTAGGTTGCATTACAAATTTGTTGTTGTTTTTAGATCTACAATAATTTTTTTCCCTCTGTGAAACTGATGTGCATGTTCCTCTATTTTTTTGCGGTTTAATGTTGTGTATGATCTGCCTCGTGTGTTTGAGCTGCTCAATCAGTTGTGGGTATTAGATATTCACCAAATATATATATATATATATATATATATATTTTGGCTTATCAGAATCTTTTTCTTGTAGAATTTATGGCTCAGTTTTTGGCTTATCAGAAGATTTTTCTTGTAAAATTTATGGCCCAGTTTTTTTTACCTTATTTACTGTAATTAAGTGATTTCTTATAATGCTTGAAGAAAGTGGTGCCATTTTTCCTATAGTATATAAAGATAGAGGAGTTGTACAAAAGCAGGGGATTTCCACACGCTACCATAGCTCATTTCACATATAGGTCTGCTTATATAACTTACTAATGACAGGAAAAAAAAAACAGTTAAGGCTAGAGTCTAAAGGTCCAAAACTCAGCCTCTTAAAAAAATAAATTCAGGTGTTTTACTTTTGAGAAAAAAAAAAACAACATTCAATAATGTCAATGGTGTATCCTTGACATCTACATGCATTCATATATAATTTTTTTCCTGAAATTCATGATTCCTATGTACATTTCGGACATAGCGGATTTGATAATGTAAATGGTGTATCCTCGACATCTACATGCATTCAAATATAACTTTTCCTCAGAAAATCATGATTCTTATACCGCCATTACAACTGAGCGAAATCAGGTTTTCTAGAGCCTTGTTTAGTAATGAAATGAAGGAGTTCTTTTTTAATCTTACAAGTTATGAAGATGTGCTAAAATTCCTAAGATATAATTATAGGACACGTTTCTTAAAATCTAAGTCATTTTTTGATCACTCCTAAACCCTCTTTCTTTGTGTAAATCTCCTGATCTGTATTGTTATATTCTCTTCTACTTTTGATCTGTTATTTCTTTTATAACTTTGCTCCCGTCTATGAAGACGCTAGCCACCCTCTATCTTATACCGCTTTTACTTTCATTTTACAAGTTTTCCCCTTTTATCTAATCTTTTCCATTTATTTACTGGGAAATGTTTCTCTTTTATTCCTTTTAAAACTGCTTCCCGATCCTCCCTTAGCTGATCTCATCTTGATTCTACTTTTATTATCCTTCCAAAAACTATTACTATCTAGAGCTACTCATGATCTATTTTAACCTAACAATAATATGAACATAGTCTACGGTCACTTGCTGAATAATGCAGTCGGAAATAAATAGTTTGAAATGAAAAACAGTTTACCATAAGTCTAATATGACTTGCAGATTTCTGCTCTATGGTTTCCTTAGCCTTATGTACTGCATTTAATCTCTAAGCTGTGCCTTCTTGGAAATAACATCTCTATAAGCTGTACTGCATTTAACTCCTCACTTTAATGCCTCTCCTCATTGCCCATACAAGCATATTTGCGGCGTTTCCGATTAGATACCCCGTGGTGTTCTTTATACATAAATCATGAGGACTTTATTTCTTATAATATCCGTGGAAGCATTGTTTGTAGACCTGACTTGCTTCTGCCAGTATATTAAAAAGCATTATATTATGGGAAAGTTTACAATGGCCGCTTCTATTAGAAACATAGTTTTGTCTTTGACTTGATTGAAGTACTTGAGAGTATAGTGCCTTTATGAAATACTTGGGAGTGGTCCTTTTTCTTCTGACAAACGGCTAGTATCAGATTTCAAAGTTATTTATGTACTCATATATATATATATAGGAGTTCATATATTATATTGAGTATAAAACGAACTATTGCCCTTCAGATCTGTCTAGTAAATACATTTCATTGATTAATTTCCATGGAAATCTGGTAAAAAGGAATCTAAGTTTGAAACAAAGAACCGTAGAGAACAACCAACATAGTGCCTCTACGGTGCAATTCTGGAATGTACTTCAGACTTTGATTTATTTTCTTGCTTATGTAAAACTAATGGTAAATCAGAATTATTAATTCTAATACGCCCCCTCGAGTTCAAGGGTGTATCTACAACATTGAGACTCGACTTAAAACGTAAAAATTTGTCAGAAACAAGAGGTTTAGTCAGTACATCAGCTATTTGATCTTGAGAGCTAATGAAGCAGACTTTGAGTGAATTTGCAGCAACTCGATCTCTAACAAAATGATAGTCAATGTCCATGTGCTTTGTCCTTGAATGATAAACAGGATTTGCTGAGAGGTAGGTAGCACCGAGGTTGTCACACCATAAAATTGGAGGTTGATGTAAGGGTATTCCCAGCTCACATAGAACAGTTTGCAACCAAATAAGCTCAGCTGTAGAAGAAGCGATGGACTTGTATTCTGCTTCAGTTGATGATCTAGCCACAATTGGTTGTTTCTTGGAGCTCCAAGAGATGAGATGCTTGCCTAAGAAGATACAAAAACCTCCTGTTGATCTACGATCATCAAGACACCCACCCCAATCGGAGTCAGAGTAAGCTTGCAGTGTGAGACTTGATTTTGAGGCAAAAAATAATCCATGATTTATCGTGGATTTCAGATACCTCAAGATACGTTTTACTGCACTCCAGTGAGGAAGTTTAGGGGTATGCATGAACTGACATACTTTATTTACAGCAAAGGAAATGTCAGGTCGGGTAATGGACAAATATTGTAATCCACCTACAATGCTTCTGTAAAACGTGACATCTTCAAACTCAGGGGAGTCATGTTTGGACAATTTTAGAGAGGCAGACATGGGGGAAGACATGGGCTTGGCGTGAAGCATCTTGCTTTGAGTGAGCAAATTGGTAATGTATTTACGTTGAGATAAAACAAGACCATCACTAGTGTAGTCCACCTCAATGCCTAGGAAAAATGAGAGACGACCAAGATCTTTTACAGGAAATGCATGGCCTAGGTCACGTATTAAAGATGTAATGGCAGACTGAGTAGATGATGTGATGACAATATCATCTACATAGACTAACAAATAAATCTGAGTTGTGTTGTGGGTGAGAATAAAAAGTGATGGATCTGCTCTAGATGCAACAAAGCCATAATCAAGTAACCATGTACTTAGCTGTGCGAACCAAGCCCGTGGAGCTTACTTGAGGCCACAAATGGCTTTCTGAAGTTTATAGACATGATGAGACCTAGTAGAGTCAACAAAATCCTGAGGTTGCTGCATGTAAACATCATCCGTAAGTATTCCATGCAAAAAAGCATTTTGGATGTCAATTTGGTGTAAATGCCACCCACGGGATACATCAATTGAGAGCACCAAACGGATCGTAGATGGCTTAACCATTGGACTAAAAGTTTCCTGAAAATCAATTCCAGGCTGTTGATGAAACCCTTTGGCAACTAAACGTGCCTTTCTTCTTTCAAAAGAGCCATCAGCGTGAGTTTTGGTGCGATATACCCATCGACATCCGAGGACATTGGATTGAGGAACTGGCGGCACAAGAGTCCAAGTGCAATTCTGAACTAGAGCAGAATATTCTTCAGCCATGGCATGATTCCATTCAGAGAATTTTACAGCTTGAGTGAAACTTGAAGGTTCATCAGGAACTTGTGCAGAGACTGTGAGACAGTGTCGAGTAGGATAAAGTGTAGTACCATCAACAAACATTCGAGGACAATAGGAATTTGTGTGTGCACGTGTGATTATGGGAGATCTCGGTGGAACAAGACGAGGAGAGGGGGAGGAAGGAATAACAGGTGTGGAGGATTCGGGATGCACAGAAACAGAGAGTTGAGAGGAAGAGGACGGAGATACTTGTGTGGTAGGTGAAGTTGGGGAAAAAGGTGTTGGACCTGGGCCTAGAAGAGATGGACTGGAGTGTTGAGTAGACGGGCTTGAGTGAGGGTCCAGCGATGGTGTGGGAAAAATAGGTAACGAGGCCTTATCAGAATTTTGATGGGAATTCTGGGCTGAATTTGGATGAGAGGAAGACGTTGATTTGGACTGAATTTTGGAGAATGGAAAGGAAGATTCATTAAAAATGACATCACGAGAAATGTAGAGTCGTTTGTTTTTGAGATCCATGCACTTGTATCCTCTATGGGCTGAACTATACCCCAAAAATATGCATGAAGTGGATCGAAAATTTAACTTGTGAGAAGTGTATGGGCGAAGGTTGGGCCAACACTCACAACCAAATACTTTAAGAAAAGTATAGTCTGGGTCAGATTTGTATACCATTGAGTAAGGTGATTTATTTTTAAGAATGGATGATGGAAGTAAATTTATTAAATAGACAGCTGTTTCAAAAGCCTCGGCCCAATAATTGAGAGGGAGAGAGGAATGGGCCAAGAGGGCAAGCCCAGTTTCAACTATGTGACGATGCTTCCTTTCCACAAGCCCAATTTGTTGATGGGTATGAGGGCATGAAAAGCGATGGGTTATACCAAGTTGTTTACACATAGTGGTGAGAGGTTTAAACTCACCACCACCATCCATTTGAAGAGTTAATAACTTGGTATTAAATAATCTTTCAATGAATGGTAAAAAGGTTGTGAAAATTTGAAGCACATCTGATTTTAGCTTAAGTGGAAAAGCCATGTGAAGCGAGTGTAATAATCAATGAAAGAGACATAATATTTATAACCACTATGAGAGACATAATGGGCAGGACCCCAAACATCAGCACACAATAATTCCAAAGGCCTAGTGTAATGGGTCGGACTTGTACGAAAAGGGAGTTGATGACACTTTGCTAAGGGACAATGTGAACATTGAAAAATAGAGTTTGTGGGGATAAGGGGCAAACACTTGGTGTTCAATACACGAGACACTAAGGCTAACGATGGATGCCCAAGCCGTCGATGCCATTGATCAAGAGTGGTGCGTTCGCCAAGATGCGTGGAAGGACCAGATGAAGACGAAGGCACAACAGAAGGAAAGATGTAGAGACCGTTATGTGTTGGCCCGGTGAGGAGGAGTTTCTGCATCTCCTTGTCCTTCACAGAAAAGTGATTGTCATGAAACTCAAAATAACAATGGTTATCGATGCAGAATTTAAGGACAGAAACAAGGTTTTTGGTGATTGAAGGCTCATGAAGTAATTGTGAAGAATAAAAGAAGAAGACGGGGAGTTTAGTGAAGAGTCACCGAAGGCTTGAATAGGTAGTCCAGCACCATCGCCTACTCTGATTGTCTCACTACCTGCATAAGGTTCAGATGATAAATTCAAGTTAGAAAAGTCATTTGTGATATGATGGGTAGCTGCTGAATCCGAATACCACACAGAATCTGAAGGAGAGCTTTGGGCAGTATAATGGACAGAGAGGTTTTGGGGTGCTTCCATTTGATAAGAGTGGTTGAATTGATGGCAACATTGAAGAGCAACGTGACCAGTTTTCTGACACACTTGGCAAGTGGGACGCTGGGTATTGAATGGCTGAGAGAAATTTTGAGTTGCAGAAGGACAACCACCCCGGCCATTGTAAGGGTAGCGACCTCTGCTACGACCTTGACGTCCACCCCTTGAGAAACTTCGACTCGTTGATCTCTGGTAGAGGAAGAGAAATTTATAGACGGTTCAAATGAAGAAGGAGAAGATCTGTTATTATGGGAAAGTCTGGTTTCATGTATAAGAAGAAGTTGGTAGAGTTCATGAGACGAAATGGGTTCAGACCGAGTGGTGATGGACGTCACAAAGGACTCATATGAAGGACCTAGGCCATTGAGTAGGTAGGTGACAATATCCTTATCTGAGATAGGTGCCCCATTGGAAGCAAGAGAATCAGAAAGTTGACGGACTTTCCTAAAATAGTCAGAAATATTTTGATCACCTCTGGATAAGTTTGTAAGTTGAAAACGGATTTGAAAATATTTTGCCTGAGAGTGGGAGGAAAACATGGAAGAAAGAGTAGTCCATAACTGATGAGTAGTGGTAGAGGAAAGAACATGAGTCAGGATAGATTCAGAAAGGGAGGAAAAGAGAATACTGAGAACCAGTTGATCAGTACGTCTCCAGGAGAGGAAGGCTGGGTTGATTTTTGGATTTTCAGTTGAGGAAGCACGAAGAAATTGGGGCGGGGTGGGAGATGAGCCATCAACAAAAGAGAAGAGGTCTTGACCACGTAGATATGCAAAGGTCTGGACCTTCCATAAAAGGTAGTTTTCATTGGTCAGTTTAGTGGTAACTATATGTGAGAAGGATGAGGTGATGGTGGAGGAGGAAGAAGAGGTAGGAGGAATAGGAGGATTGGGGGAAGATGATTCAGCCGTGGATCAGAGACAGTTAGTCGCTGGCTCTGGATACCATGATAGAATAAAGAAGAATGCAGCAGACAGTGCACAAAGGCAGAATGAATTTCCTCAATTGTATTCCGCTTGTATGGTTGTCTATATACACGGTAAAAAGGAATCTAAGTTTGTTACAAAGAACCGTAGAGAACAACCAACATAGTGCCTCTATAGTGCAATTCTGGAATGTACTTCAGACTTTGATTTATTTTCTTGCTTATGTAAAACTAATGGTAAATCAGAATTATTAATTCTAATAAATCAATCATCTAATACCATATAATGATGAGTGGGTATGATGATAGATTATGGTTTATTACATAAGGGGAAAATATCTTCTTTTCCAAAATAGCAAATTTCCTAATCAATAAGTTTTTCATCTAGGTGACAATGCTTAAGACAAGATGAGTTTCACACCCAGGCTCATGTTCTGTTTTAGTCAAGTTTTAGGATCAAAACTATGAATGAGTTTCATATATCTAAGTGGTGATATATGGCTCAAACGGAGTAAAATATTCTGAAACATATTAGTATGTTTGCACGAACATGCATAGCTAATACATACATCAGAGTTGGCTTCCAACAGACGAATTCTATACCCCCTTCAATCTCTCTCTCTAAACCCAAACCCAGACCGCAACTTTCTCTCTAAACCCAACTCATTCAGACTGGCTAGAGGGGGTGGGAGCTTCGACTCCTTCCCCCTTCACTCTTTCCCTCTACTTCTCTGATTTTCCTTTGTATTTTGTTTTTTTCTTTTTCGTTTTTCAGGCCAAATAAAGGGAGGATCGCCGTTCGTGGTCTTCGGGGTCATTATAGCCAACACGCGCCCCACCAGGAGGTTGCCCAGCCGCCGATCTACACGTCCACCGAACACGGCCCCAACCGGAGTGGAGCGTAGCCTGCACGCGAAGGGACGAAAATTTCGAAACTCGTCGGCGCGTGGCCCTCACGCGCCACCAAGGAGCTCTATGCCGTTGCAACGCGCGGCAACTCCCGAACCGGCGACTATGGATCTCCCAAGACCGATCGTTGGTTTTCCCTTCCGAGGTATTTTTTGTGTACTGTTTTTCCCTTTTTACACTGTTTTCTCTATGTAATTTATTTATGCATTGTCTTTATTTTCAAGAAAACAAAAAAACCCAAAAACATTTGTCCCTTCGGACTTAGGTCCAAAAGGTGTTGTCCCCCCTCCGCTTAGTCGGTGATGTTGGGGTTTGGTTTCTCCATACTCAACCTAGTTGGGTATGGAGTTTTATGTTTGGTTACTGTGAATTCTGTTAGGAACAGAGTTGTGCTATCTCTTAGACTTCGGTCTTTAGAGATAAGCCGTCTGGACTAGACCATGTCAGTCACAATAGTGTACTGAGATTCTACTAACGTTTGTAATTGACTTGTTGTTTGAAGTCAAAGCTGCATGTCCTCTTAAATGAATGGAATGAGATCCTTTTTATCAAAAAAAAAATAAAAATACATACATCAGAGTTAACTGTGTTGTGCGTGCGCAGATACAAAGACAACCATCGAACCAAATCAGGATTTGATGATCAGTAACACTAACCTCAAGGTACTTATATGTAGCGCTATCAGCAGGGACAACACCATTCTTTGCCCCAGCTTCAACAACCATGTTACATAATGTCATCCTTTCTTCCATCTATAAAGTACAGAGGATTAGAGACTTATATTGATCCACTTGAACAATCACAAATAGTAACATGGTTAACATCACAGATGTAAATTTGTACTAATACCATAGATGCAGTAAATGCGGTAACTGTCTTTTAAGATTTACTTACAGTTAAGCTTTCAACAGTTGTGCCAACAAACTCCATAGATTTATATGTTGCACCATATAAAGATATTTCACCAATAATCAGTAACGTAAAGATTGTTCAGTAATGTGGCAAAATGGAAAAGGGAAGATATATTTATTTACATGAACCACTTTATAAATATTGGCTCATGCAATAAAAGTGCTTTATTGTATAAGGCTGCATCAGGAGCATTTAAAGAAAATTCTAGACTGAAGGACCATTTTAACTTACTTGTAAAATCAAATCTTTTGCAAGCAAATAATTTGGCATCTCACCATCCATTACAAATCTCGGAGTTGAGGGAACCTGAAAATGAAAGTTGCATAAAAAATTGATATAAGGATACAAAAATTGCAATTTGACATTAGAAAATAAAAAGTTGTCTGAGATATAGCACAGAAACAGACTGCAGAAAATAGGCAAACACAAAGCTTGAGGAAAATTGAAAAGCACAACCCTCCCATATTCTTTAGGTTTCTAGTTTCCTTAGTGTAACAGTAGCAAGATTTGAGACTTGGAGGTCCACACACTCACATAGAGGTCTCTTAACTACCTGCCAATCAGTAAAAAAATGCAAAACTAAGTGACTAGAGTGAGGATGTATGCAAGTGCTCGACATAACATTAGTGTTGTTTCCAGACAAAAGGAACTAAGGAAACATATATAGCATGATAACTAGATGTGGGATAGGGGTACATATATAATTTGTAAAATTCACCAAGATTGTACAAACTTAAGCCAATATATGTTTGTACATCATAAAGAAGTCATAGATATTAGAAACAGCACAATAACTGTCGGACAACAAAATGAAGCATCTATAAACCTTGAGCAGAAGCTTCCCAGTGCCAATAACAAGACCTGCATCAGTGATGCCAATTCCAGTGGCAAACTGACCAACTGCTCCAGTTGTACAAGTGTGAGAGTCTGTTCCCAGCAGGACCTGAAGTCAATGAAAAGGGTTTAATAAGTGGAATACAAAGGCATAAAATCAATAAATTGTATGCATTGCAATGGATTTATAAAAGAACTATACCTCTCCAGGCCTGCAATGACCTTCTTGCGCAAGAGCAATATGGCACACACCTTTGAAATCCATGTTGGCCTGAAATTTTAGGAAGTAAACTTTAAGTTCTTTTATTTTTTGGACAAGTAAACTCTCACTACAAGGAGAATGGATTAGCAAATTGAGAGTAAACAAAAAAGAGGGTAAAGCATACCTTAAAATTACTGAGGTCTTTGATATCATAAAAGTACTTGATGTTTTGCTCCATGCAGAAATCCCTCAATATATCCACGTTACGGTTTGCACGTTCGTCACTCGTAAATATATAGGTATTCTTCAACTGAAAATAAATGGTATACAATTTATTCATCTTCCATTCATTTATCATCCTCTCATTATTCCATAGGGTGATATTAAATGTTTGAGAAATGTTTTTTTTTTTTTTTCACTCGTTAATCAATCGTCTAATACCATATAATGATGAGTGGGTATGATGATAAATTATGGTTTATTACAAATATTAGTTATGAGTAAAATAAAAAAAACATATCGAGACGAGCTTTGAAATTATAGATGCTTTGTCATATCAAATATTAATATATAGATTGAACTCTTTGAGCTATCATACATCTCTTATAAAAAAACAAAATATGTTTTAGGATAATTCTTAAATCCACTCCACTTGACACCAAAAATTAATCACGTTTATAGATCTATATACATACGTGATTAATTTAATTAATGAAAATAGGAAGTGTGGCGCCACGACACCCAGGTAAGGAGACACGGGAATCGAGACGCCGGGATGATGACAACACGGGTCACGCATCCCAACGAAATGTGCTCAAGTGTGTGCAACATGCAAGAGTGTACAATAAAAATCGCAGCGGATAAAATAAATAAGTCTACTAAGTACCAGAATTTCAAATACAAATATTCAAAACAAATCATCTTTAAAAGTTATACAGTCATCCCAAAATATATTACAAAACAAATACATAAATAATTGATAAAGCAAATCTCGATAAACAAGAGTAATCCCAGATCACTCCGCCAACGGAGCCAAGCTTAAGGCTCGTCATCCACATCTGCATCAAAATCTGCGATACCATAAAATGGTACCACAGGTAAGTATAAACCAAACAACTCTCGAGATAAAAACATATTAATGCAACCAACATGCATTCATATGACAAAATACACTTAGCCATAAAATACAATTTTTTCCAGAAAAATGATTATTTCCATCACACGGCAAAATCTCATTTTGGCCCAAAAATATAGTCCGTCATTTTCCCAGAAAATGATTCACACAAAACAAACCATTTATCAGACACTATAGGCGGGAATTGCAGGCGGGACTCTACCACCGTCTCTGCTTACCACCATCCCTACTGCGTGCACTGTAGGCGAGAATCACAGGCGGGACACAACCACCATCCCTGCTTACCACCATCCTTACCGCGTGCACCGTAGGCGGAAGTAACAGACGGGACTCTACCACCATCCCTGCTTACCACCATCCCTACAGTTCCTTTCCACACAATGAATACTTATCACACAANTTCAATACAATGAATACTTATCACACAAAATGAATACATATCACACAGCATGAATACTTATCAGAGCACTGTAGGTGGGAATCACAGGCGGGACTCTACCACTGTCCCTGCTTACCACCATCCCTACCGCGTGCACCGTAGGCGGGACTCTACCACCATCCCTGCTTACCACCATCCCTACCGCGTGCACCGCAGGCGGGAATCACAGGCGAGACTCTACTACCATCCCTGCTTACCACCATCCCTACAATCTCTTTTCCTTTTTCTCAAACTAGTCAATCTAGTCGTTTCAAACACACTCAAATCATTTCACATGAAAATCCAATTTTCAGATAAACACATGAACATGTATGCAATCATGTGAAAACCCAGTTTTCATTTACAAACATGAATATGTGTGCAAATATGCCATATACATGAAACAATACCACAACAACCAACAATTCACAATACCAACCAAACACACAACTCCGTCCATAATCCATCCGACTCCCGAACTCCTCGGACTCAGTCCGGCATGTCCAACCAGATGACAATAATATGTGTTAGTGCAAAAATACATTTAAATCACGAAAGTTCTTTGGAAAAATACTTACAGTACTATATAATAATTTTCGAAGGATCATGGAGCTGCAAAAGGTGGCGACACAGCAACGTAACAGTGTAAAATACACTGTGGCCGGGGGTCTCAAATACCCACTTTTGAATAGGGACAAACTAAGACCCGAAATTGATAGGGTAGGGCCTAGAAAGGTCGATGAAGCCAATGGTGGTGGTGGTTTGCCGTGGGTGGCGGCGCAAAGTGTGGTTGAAGACCAAAAATACCCAAATAGGAAATGGGGTTGGATGTGCTTCACCGGTGACGGATCGGAGCTGGGGTTGGGTCCATTGGGTTGCTAGGAGGTCAAGGATGAAGAGGTGAAGAGATGGTGGCCGGTGGTGGTGCGACGGCAGCACTGGAGCGAAGAGAATGCCGCGGCTTGGTGTTGCACGTGGAGGAGAACGACGGAACGAGAGGAGCTGGAATTTGGGAGGTGGGGTCGCCGGCCGATGGGGAATCAAACGGAAGGGGCGGTGTCGCCGGACTGAGGCGCTCGGCAGGGGACTGGGCGAGCGACGGAAAGCACAGGGAGAGAGAGAGAAGACGTCGCGCGGGAAGGGGAAGAGCAGAGGAAGAAAAGAAAGAAAGGAAAGAAAAAGAGAAAGAGAAAAAGAAAAGTGGGGAAAAGAAATGAGGTCCAGTCCTCACCTCTTGGGTCATAAAAAATGATCCAACGAAGATGATTTTAAAATAGCAAATAAAATAAAATAATTTAAACGTAATAATACAATGGAAATAAAATGATTAAATCCCACAATCAATTAATTTAAAAGAAGAACAATTTAAATGTACAACAATAAATAAATATTAAGAAAACATAACAATTTAATTTTCACAATTTAAAGATCATAAAATAACCCATTTAAAATATCCGATAATTATAAAATAAGAGAATAAATTTTTGAATTATTAAAAATTATCCTTCAGTGAAAAGACACTAAAATACGGGATGTTACATCCTTCCCCCTTAAAAAAAAAAATTTCGTCCTCGAAATTTGTAAGGTCATGCATCACGCTAAAACAGGATACAGGATACAAGTAGAACACGCTTGAGACAACATACCATCACCAACGCCCAAAAGTGTAAGTAATGCTCTCTCAAGTCTACTCCCATAGGCAATTCCATCATACTCGCATTAGACTTCCAATGGCATCTCACGTCCAGTATTCCTAGGGTGGCTATGTTATCCAAAATCTTATTTTCCACAAGAACCTTAATACTATATCTAGAAAATTCCAATGATCAATAGCTCCATACAATAATCCATGCTAACCTCAATCAGCTCCTATGCTACAACTTCTAAACCTCCATTGAATTCTACCTTTGGTAACCTAATGGCCACTTCCAAGGTTAACCATCAATAACAAATTGCACAACCAAAAGATTAATCTTCAACGACAAGCATCATCTAAAAATTCAAGTCACCACTAATTCCTCAAGATCAGCACAAAATCCGAACTCCTAACTACAACCACAAATATCACGCTTCTGCTGCACACTCTGATAATTCGCCACATGCATAAAATTTATGTCTTCATAAAAACTAGCACAATCGAGTACAAGGTGGCTCCATACCTACTAACCAGAAAACTCTTACCACCTTTTGGTAGAAAATACTCTTTTTCCCAACACCAGGAGTTATCACTCATATTCCTCAAGTAACTTCGCTGCCTTAATCAAAATCAATATTCCGCAAAATACATCCATGATCATTAACAGAAAACCAATATCAATCAATCTCAATATCCCAAATTGCAAACAAATAACATCACCCCAAAATATGCCCATCTCGTCTAAGATAAGGAACATATCTTAAAAAGTTCGATTCTAACTCGGTCAACCAATAAGAGTGCCTATAAACTTCTACCCGACAATCTAAACCCAAAAACTCATCACCTACATTCTTAATAACATCTAATCTAGCGGTGACTAAACTCACTACGAACCATCATTGACTCCACCAAAACATTATCGAAACCTTCTCAGTAACTCGCCCACCTACTTCTACTCCTATGAGCTAGTATCAGTACGACTAGTTCTTTCAATAGCACATCACTACTAAACCTCAAAGCAAGCCATACTGCACAAATCATCAATCCACCAAAAGCCAATGCAAATCACCCAAAGATCCTAATGCTTTATTAACTCACCTACTTGATCATATTATCCACCGCTGAAGCCTAAGCTTCAACTTCCAAGATCTTATCATACACCAAACATGACAACCCATCAATCTCTCTTCAAGTTAATAGCAATATCCTTAATCTAACCAACTGGATGCTCGATCTTCAAAGAAAGTATAACCTCGAAATTTAAATTCCTAGGTAACCTCAAGTCACAATTAATTCATGAAGATAATCACAATAATTATTGTCAACCTTCACTCCATTGAGTAACCCGCTTCGACTACACACTCCGATTGGACTCAAATCAATAAAATATCATTTTCTGAATTAGATCAACATCTTCAATCCTCAGAAAATACACGAACCAGATCATTACCTTCCATCTCCAAGGAAGTTCTCTCCTGAAAAATTCTCATATTAGTGACTCAACTCCGATTAATCCCATTATAATTCAGCCCTTCAACTCTGAAATTCTAAAACCTTAAACCAGATAAGAATCATTTCCCGAAATTCTCAAGATCGATGACCTTAAATCTAAAATATTTCACCTTATAAAGCTTGAAAATTCTAAAGTCCCAAATGTTATCAAACAGCTTATCAACGTCGGCAAGATCGAAAACTTCTAATTTAAGTAATCCCTCAAATGCTTGTTGAACCTACCACCCTAAATCCATAAACTTATTTCCTAAAAATTATAGGACCTCAAACCTTAGATGAACTTCTCAAAAATCTAACCTTGAAGTTCGTTGAACTTACAACCTCCTATTCTAAAACCTCCTATCATATTTCCACGAAATCTAAAACCTCAAACATCCTATTCCCCAAAGAGATCACCCAGACCATGCCGTTCCTTTCAAGTCTCGATATTAAAAACAAGCCAAACACCAAGAGTTCAGGCCTCCTACACTAAATGTTCAAGCCTAACAATAACATTCTCGATCGCATCATCTTCCTGACATAGCGTAACCTTAACCTCACTTTCAACTCAAGCAAATTAAAATACAACTGTAGCAAAATAAATTAAAACACGACAATACAACATAAAATAAAATAGAATAAAACCAACAATAAAATATCATAAGATAAAATGAAGAAAACAATGAAGCAGTACACAATAAAATAATTAAAAAAAATAAAATAACCTACCATAAAATAAAACGAATAAAATAAAATAATACACTAGTAGTATACAATAAAATAAATAAAACCAACAAAATATAAGAACATAAATAAATTCAAACCATTAAAATAACATACTTCAAACCAAATAATTTCAAGTCACAACTTTTAAACTTTCTGGTACTCCACCTATGGGACATGTGGTTTTCCCAGAGCCGAAATGCTCTGATACCACCTGTGGCACCCACGACCTCCAGGTAAGGAGACACGGGAATCGAGACGCCGGGATGATGACAACACGGGTCACGCATCCCAACGAAATGTGCTCAAGTGTGTGTAACATGCAAGAGTGGACAATAAAAATCGTAGCGGATAATATAAATAAGTCTACTAAGTACCAGAATTTTAAATACAAATATTCAAAACAAATCATCTTTAAAATTTATACAGTCATCCCAAAATATATTACAAAACAAATACATAAATAATTGATAAAGCGAATCTCGATAAACAGGAGTAATCCCAGATCACTCCGCCAACGAAGCCAAGCTTAAGGCTCGCCATCCACATCTGCATCAAAATCTGCGATACCATAAAATAGTACCACAGGTAAGTATAAACCAAACAACTCTCGGGATAAAAACATATTAATGCAACCAACATGCATTCATATGACAAAATATACTTAGCCATAAAATACCATTTTTTCCAGAAAAATGATTATTTCCATCACATGCCAAAATCCGATTTTGGCCCAAAAATATAGTCCGTCATTTTCCCAGAAAATAATTCACACAAAACAAACCATTTATCGGACACTGTAGGCGGGAATCGCAGGCGGGACTCTACCACCGTCTCTGCTTACCACCATCCCTACCGCGTGCACCGTAGGCGGGAATCACAGGCGAGACACAACCACCATCCCTGCTTACGACTATCCCTACCGCGTGTACCGTAGGAGGGAATAACAGGCAGGACTCTACCACCATCCCTGCTTACCACTATCCCTACAGTTCATTTCCACACAATGAATACTTATCATACAAAATGAATACTTATCGCACACCATGAATACTTATCAGAGCACTGTAGGCGGGAATCACAGGAGGGACTATACCACCAAACCAGGAGTTACCACCATCCCTACCGCGTGCACCGTAGGTGGGAATCACAGGCGGGACACAACCACCATCCCTGCTTACCACTATCCCTACCGCGTGCACCGTAAGCGGGAATCACAGGCGGGACTCTACCACCATCTCTGCTTACCACCGTCCCTACAGTCTCTTTTCCTTTTTCTCAAACCAGTCAATCTAGTCGTTTCAAACATACTCAAATCATTTCACATGAAAATTCAATTTTCAGATAAACACATGAACATGTATGCAATCACGTGAAAACTCAGTTTTCATTTACAAACATGAACATGCGTGCAAATATGCCATATACATGAAACAATACTACAACAACCAACAATTCACAATACCAACCAAACACACAACTCCGTCCATAATCCATCCGACCCCCGAACTCCTCGGACTCAGTCTGGCATGTCCAACCAGATCACAATAATATGTGTTAGTGCAAAAATACATTTAAATCACGAAAGTTCTTTGGAAAAATACTTACAGTGCTATATAATAATTTTCGAAGGATCATGGAGCTGCAAAAAGTGGCGACACAGCAACGTAACAGTGTAAAATACACTGTGGCCGTGGGTCTCAAATACCCACTTTTGAATGGGGACAAACTAAGACCCGAAATTGATAGGGTAGGGCCTAGAGAGGCCGGTGAAGCCAATGGTGGTGGTGGTTTGCTGTGGGTGGCGGCGCAAAGGGTGGTTGAAGACCAAAAATACCCAAATCGGAAATGGGGCTGGATATGCTTCACCGGTGACGGATCGGAGCTGGGGTTGGGTCCATTGGGTTGCTAGGAGGTCAAGGATGAAGTGGTGAAGAGATGGTGGTCGGTGGTGGCGCGACGGCGGCGCTGGAGCGAAGAGAACGCCGCGGCTTGGTGTTGCGCGTGGAGGAGAACAACGAAACGAGAGGAGCTGGAATTTGGGAGGTGGGGTCGCCGGCCGATGGGGAATTGAACAGAAGGGGCAGTGTCACCGGACGGAGGCGCATGACGGCGGACTGGGCGAGCCACGGAAAGCACGGGTAGAGAGAGAGAAGACGTCGCGCGGGAAGGGGAAGAGCAGAGGAAGAAAAGAAAGAAAGGAAAGAAAAAGAGAAAGAGAAAAAGAAAAGTGGGGAAAAGAAATGAGGTCCAGTCCTCACCTCTTGGGTCACAAAAAATGATCCAACGAAGATGATTTTAAAACAACAAATAAAATAAAATAATTTAAACGTAATGATACAACGAAAATAAAATAATTAAATCCCACAATCAATTAATTTAAAAGAAGAACAATTTAAATGTACAACAATAAATAAATATTAAGAAAACATAACAATTTAATTTTCACAATTTAAAGATCATAAAATAACCCATTTAAAATATCCGATAATTATAAAATAAGAGAATAAATTTTTGAATTATTAAAAATAATCCTTCAGTGAAAATACACTAAAATA
>QEOW01000440.1:75890-88585 GCA_003123825.1 Juglans hindsii | reverse complement strand
TGCGTGGACAAGGTGCACTTGGTGCTCTCGAAACTCAGTTTGTTCCCTATTCCTTTAAGCTTGTCGGAATTTTTACCAAACCACTTGCCAAAATCCCATTTTGCATGATTTGGCCCAAACTTGGCCTATGTCTTGACTCGCGGCTTCGTTTGATGGGGGATGACAACCATGAACTACAAGATACTAGCGCTCTACAACTCATCACCTCGTGATTTATGCATTGTTGTATATTCCTTTTTAATACTCTTTATTCTAGGCACGTACAACACCGCATTTCCTTGTATAGTACTTTTCCTTTACATGTAAAGTCAAACTGTAACATCCTATATAATAGAACTATCTCCCTCTATCATCACTGCGTGAGACAGATTTTTTTATAGTCTTTACTAATGAGATAGTTGACATAAAAATGTGTTTGATTGTTCAAAAATAGACAATGGCAAAGCAACTAATGTTCTATCACTCTAATACATGAACGTGATACAACTAATCTCGTTATTAGATTCATATCATTCAACTCATATATTTTTTTTTTTTGCAAGACCACAGGGAGGAGTGACTTTGGGAACTGACTAGTGGTCCTCGCTCTCATGGGTTTTGTCATCTCTATCTCCTTTACATTTGACTGACCTCTTTCCGAGCTCAAACCGTTTGACTCATCTTCTTCTATAACATCAACTTTACCATCACTACTTCTATCGCCACCCTGGATTGGTTTCGTGGTGCCGAACAGATTTAAGGAAAAAAGATATTTTCAAAATTCAATGAAATACTTTCCTTTTTTTTTATTATGTGATTACATTGAAATCGTAGGCTAGTAACCTAGCCAAACATAACAAGTTAGGCCTCGTTTAGATAGCGAGATAAGATAAGATGATTTATAAATAGTTATGAAATAGTTGTGAATAGTAGTGAAATAGTTTGAGTTAATATGTTTTATGGGATTTTGCCTTTTAAAAAATGAGAGATAAAAAGTTAAATAAAAATATTATTTTTGTTTTGGGATTTGAAAAATTGAATTATTTTTTGTATTTTGTTTTGAAGTTTGAAAATTTTGTAATGATTAGATAAAATGTTGAAAATTTGAAATTGAAAAGTATTTGTGTTTGTGGTATTTAGATATTGAAATGAGATGAGTTAAGATGATTTTGCTATCCAAACCAGGCCTAAATCTACATGGATAAAAAGGAATGGGAAAAAAAAAGGAATGGAGAACACTAGGACATGGCAAGTGCAGGATTGAAGACATTCCAAAGAAAGAGGTACGCAGACAATTTCGCGAACCCAAAGTCCCAATAGATCTATCTCTGCTAACCAATCTATGGAAAAGACTGACGGTATTAAAAGAAACAAAAAACAAAATCGATCTATACATGATACATCACACAAAATTCTCCACGTAAGGAACAATTAACTATTCATGCCAGTTAAAGTTCTTGTATGCATAACAAGACCCTGCTGATCATCAAAACCCAAGACACTTATCATATGCAATATGCAACAATCCTAACACTATTAAGTGGATGAGTTTGGCAACAATGGTGAAAACAAGGAAAGAAAAATGAATAACCCACAAGACATGAGTTCCATTTTCCTTTTTTTTGTAATCATGAGTAATCAAATCCTGCATGCGTATCACTACAAGAAAGATGACCTTTTTTACCTCCCTATTTCATCGTAAAAAGTGCCTAAAATCGCCGCATTAGTGTTTTTCCATTGGTTTTTAAGTCGTTGCATGTTGGTTGGCATTGTTTGTTCACTTATGTGTGGAAGCAACGAAACCCAAATAACGTCGCAAAAAGTTCTTATTCCCGACATTTTTTTCCTTACAATTACCCAATATTTCGTTATAACTGAGCAGACTAGACTCCACAAACTATCGTTGGGAAAACTTTATAACAGCGTGTAATGTTGTCGCAAATAATCCTTGAATCAGTGCAAATATTCATAACCTTTTGCATCGGTTAAACCTTATCGTCGCAATTACCTGTTTGAGACATATGTGCATCATTGTAAATAGATGATATTCCACCACAATAAAGAAGTATTGACGATATGAAACTACGGCGCAAAAATTGAGAATCTCTTTATGTTGACAGTTAATCGCCGCAATAGATACATTTTCAACGAAAATGTATTGTGCTGCAAAAGAAAATGTCCAAGCTTCACTTTTTTGAGTCCACCTATAGTCACCACAATATATGCATTCAGTGCCCAGTTATCTTTTTCCCAACGAGTTCGAAAATCACTGCAAATAACCTTTTAGCAATGTTTTCTCCAGCTATCGTATAAGTCCTTTTTTCTGGTTACATAAAAATTAAAACATCCCATGTGTTTTCCAGTGGCTATATATTACAAAATCATAATCTGATTAGCCATTAACAATTTAAATTGTTAGTGACTAATCATTTTTCATTATGAATTTCCTGTAACATAATACTAAATAAGGTAAAATATATAAATTCATCAATTGAAATTTTTTTAATGGACCTGAACAGTAGTGACCACATTCCCATTGAACATACAGACTACTGATCCAATGCACTATGGACATGAGGCTATTGAGTTTACAAACTGGAAATATATATAGAGGACAAATATGAAACTTTGATGATCTACTCTGATGAACTACTCTGATGAACATGTAGGATCCCCATCAACAAATCTGCAGGGCAACTGAGACAGCTAATTTAATAAATGACACTCATCCATCCAAATGAATATTGACAGATTCACATTAATGTAGTTATATATACACTGGTGCATTAATGGAAAGCAAGTATGTAGTATTGTAACGATAGCTTTTTTTTTTACACATCATAGCCTAAGAGATTTTTGCACTCCTCATTCACTCAAATAAGTACTCCTCTATTTACATAGACAGATGGTAGGCAACAGTAATAATATGCTTTCTGGCAGGGGTGGGTGGAACATCTTCAACATCACTGCAACCATGTCCTTATACAAGTGGGATATTTTCAATGTGTAATTGGCATGCAACCATCAATCTGACAGTTATAGATAAAATGCATCAGTATACAACAAGAAGTTATAGATAAGATACATTATCCTAATTAAGATTCATAACCATGATAACAAAACTTATTGTACTGCTGCAGTTGTGTAAAATTTTTGTATAATTAATGTGAGATGACTTTATGCATTGAACATCAACTAATATGAATCAGATGCAACCATGCCTTCTGACTAGTTTAAGCACATGTTAAACTCTTTGGTGAATCTGAATTTAATTTGTTTTTGTTTTGGTTTTTTTTTCCTTAGTGTATAAAAGGATTCCCACAACCTGAAATCAATTTTTTGTTCAAATTTTGAACTAAAATAATAATTAAGGTCAAGTTTTTCACAAGTTTCTGATCATGGATCGACTAACTTATTCTGAGGAAATCCAAAATTAATTAACAACTCATACCTAACTTTTTCTCATATAATTAATTGAACAACTTGTGATACTTGGGATCGAGTTGGCATGATAGATGACATGAAAGCCTGTTTGTATATATTTATGTGGGTCATGTTTCAGCTTGTACGTTTGAAACTTCTCCTAGCTAGCTAGGTCAGTGCATTAATTGGCACATATATTCCTTTCAAGTTGGAAATCATGAATCAGCATTTTCCAACCACGTAGTCTAAAATATATGTTCACGAAGCCAAATTGTTGCCAGAAACGTTTTTAGCAGCAGTCTTAAGAAAACAGAAAATTAACTAATAAAACATGGAGATTCTCTTCTCCCAACAATATATATAAACTCATTATGCCACAACCATTTTCTTAGCACAACCTTAATTAATTAGGTTCTTTCCTGCTTACAAAACATAGTATCTTGGCTGCATGCTAAACAATTACCTCAGACGCCGGGTACTGAAACTTGCAAGTTATAGACTAGTATATTTATTTACTCGTTTATTATCTTGATCATGTTCTAGTAAACAAGTAGGTAAAGCACATGCTCTCATACACAAGAATAATTATCTAGATATATCCAACTGGTTATGTATTAATTGGCTTACCATTTTATGGCAACGTTCTTCAAACATCTTAAGAAATCTAGCAACCCACCGATTAGCATTCTCCGCCCACTCATTGCGATACATTTGAATGTTTGCATCTAAAATAACGATGCAGAAACATACATCCATCAAAATTCTATTCAATGAGTGGGAGAAAAGAAGAGTAAAAATTAGTTGTAACCCTAAATATTTTAGAATGCACTGCCCAAAATCATTGACCACATGTAAACAATCAGCAAGAACGAATCACAACAATAAATAAGTAGAAAAAATGTGAAAATTTGATAAGAACAAAATCATTATGTCAACAATAATGTACAAGAGACATTGTTGTAGATAGGATCAGAATCATTTTCAACTTCTTCTCATATGAAGCAAAAAACTATATAGAACTTTAGCCAACTCCAAAAGAAAATTCAGGAAAGTAGAGAATAGATAGCTTTCGATTGATGGAATACACAAGCCCTTTCGAAGTAGTTCTTGATCAAGCACTCTACCAAACTCAATTATACATATCTATCTGTTGATGTCGTGTTCGTGGGCCTGGACAACTCTACGTTGGCAGTGCTTGAGCAGTCACCTGCATAGTAAACAAAAGGGGGACCTCGGGGTCCGTCGTTCTTCCGATGCTTAAGTTAGATATGGTGTAGAAGATGAAGATGAGTAACAGTGAAGATGAGAGTGTATGATAGCCTGATTGTTTGCTGCAGGTAGTGTTTATTTATACTTGCCAACCTGGTCTCCATGATAATGGAGTTTTGTATAGTAGGAGATAATATGTTCGCGCTATCTACTCGCCGAGCTATCTTTGTGCCGTCAGTTCGCCGAGCTATGAAGTGCTCAAGGTCGCTGTGTCTTGCTCGGGCCTTAGGTCGCATTGATTACGGCACGCCTTCTGCCCTGGGCCGCATTGAATGTGGCGTGTTTTCTGCCCTGGGTCGCATTGAATGCAGAGTGTTTTCTGCCCTGGGATGCATTGAATGCAGCGTGTTTTCTGCCCTGGGTTCCTCCTATCTCATTAATGCTAGGTTTGAACCACATTATATTTTCCCAACTCGCATTGAATGCGATATTCCTTCTTCCTTAAGCCTCTCTTGTATCCTCTGACTTGGTTCCTGACATAAGCATGGTCCGATGGGGGCCTTATACCCAGGTTCTGACCCAAGACTTCCTAATCTGTTCGACCCAGCCTAGACCTTGCATCTAGGCTCTGACCTGGGCCTTGTTTTTAGCCCTGCCCAAGGGATTTACTCCCTTCACAGTACCCCATGAATACTTTGCCCATAGGGTAATTCGTGCTCAGCATTTCATGGGTGGGGTAATTCGTGACCTTCTTGGTTCTTGAGCTGATAAGAGCCAAGTCTCCTGGTTGCTGTTACCAAATACGATCCTTCCCATCTGAGGCTTAGCTTCCCCTCTTCTTGAGTAGTAACTCCTGTTTGTTTTTAAACCATGTCTCCCGCCTTGAAGGTGCGGGGTCGGACTCGTTTGTTAAAATACTGCTAAACTTTCCGTTTGTTGGCTGTTGTTCGGCTTACTGCTTCATCCTGCCTTTCTTCTAAGAAGTCCAGGTTTTCTCTCAATCCTTCGTTGTTGCTCTCTTGGTCGAAATGTTGTATGCGGTACGTGGGTACGGCCACTTCGGCTGGTATTATGGCTTCAGTTCCATAGACAAGGGCAAATGAAGTTTCCCCAGTAGGGGTTCTTACTGATGTTCGGTACACCCATAATGTGTTGGGAAGTTTTTCAGCCCATTCCCCCTTTTCGCTTCCCAGCTTTTTCTTCAAGATGTTAAGTAGCGTTTTGTTGGTTGCTTCTACTTGCCCGTTGGCCTGCGGATGTCCCGAAGAGGAGTACTTAGTTTTGATTCTGAGTTCCGAGCACCATTCACGATAATGGGAGCAATTGAATTGTCTTCCATTGTCTAATACGAAACTTTGGGGAATTTCGAAGCGGCATATTATTGATTTCCAAAGGAAATTTGTAATGGCTCGTGTTGTGATCATTGCTAAAGCTTCTGCTTCCACCCATTTCGTGAAGTAATCAACTGCTACTACAACAAATTTTACTCATCCTTTGCTCGCGGGGAGGGGGCCAATGAGGTCCAATCCCCACTGTGCGAAGAGCCATGGGAAGTAATAGATGTGAGCTTTTCTGGGGGGGCTATGAGGAATAGAAGCGTACTCCTAGCATTTGAGGCATTTTTTTGCAAAATCTTCTGCATCTTTGAGAGAGTTAGGCCAATAGTACCCTACCCATGTAGCTTGTGTTGCTAGTGCCCTTCCCCCAGAGTGATTCCCACAAACTCCTTCGTGTATCTCTGCCAGCAAGTATTGGGCTTGCTCGGAAGAGGTACATCTTAATAGAGGTTCGGCAAAGCCTCTTCTATACAGGACTCCTTCTACCAAAGTGAAGTGAGAGGCTCTATTCCTAATCCTTCGTGCTTCTTCTTGGTCATTTGGAAGAACTTCATCCTGAAGGAATTTTAGGATGTCGATAGCCCACTCTGGGGGTTGTAGTACCTGAATTGTGGACATTCGAATCCCCACAGCTGCTACGTCAATAGTCTGAATTATGGTATGATCTGGAAGGGGCGTTTCTTCTTGACCTGAGGTAGCTTTTGCTAGACAATCTGCTTCCTAGTTTTCTCCCCTTGGGATCTGCTGGACGTAATAATATTGGAAAAGGTCACGCTCTTCTCCTACTCGTTAGATATATTTCTTCAAATTCTCTCATTAAGCAATAAATTGTCCGGTTACTTGCCCAACTACTATCTGGGAGTCAGCTTTTACTTCGACTTCGGTGGCTCCTAACGATCTAGCAATTGTCAAACCTGATAAGAGTGCCTCATATTCGGCCTCATTATTAGTGACCTTGAACCCGAGCTTGAGTGCGTAGTCAAGCTTTTTTCCCGAGTCTGTAATTATGTGCACCCCAACTCCTCCTCCGGCCTGGCAGAATGAGCCATCAAAGTAGACCTGCCAAGGCTTACCTCGAGAATTCAGCTACAAAATTCGCCAGCACCTGGCCCTTAATTGTTGTATGTGGAAGATACTCAATTTCGAACTCACTTAATTCGATCGCCCAGTTAGTCATTCGACTAGATGTATCAAGTTTTTGTAATATTTTTCTTAGTGGGACATCGGTAAGCACTTTTATTGGGTGAGCTTGAAAATATGGCCTTAACCATTTGGCGGTGATTACTAATGCAAACGCTAACATTTTCGTTTGAGGATATTTGGCTTCTACACCTTGAAAGACCTTGCTTATGTAGTAAACGGGCCGTTGAATTCCTTCCTCATTTCGAGTTAATACGGTGGATACTGCATTGGGTGATACTGCCAGGTAAGCAGTTAAATCTTCTCCTAGTGTGGTTTGACTGAGTAGAGGTGGATGGCCCATGTACAATTGCTTTGACTTTTTCGAGATTAGCCTCGATTCTACGCTCGGAGACCATGAATCCTAAAAATTTTCCTGACTCAACTTTAAAAATACACTTCTGTGGATTGAGTTTCATTTTATATTTTCTAAATACCGCAAAAGCTTCTTGGAGATCATCAAGATGCTATTCTGGTTTCTTACTTTTAACCAAAAGGTCATCTACATAAACTTTCATGTTTTGCCCGATTTGATCTTTGAACATTCAGTTGACCAGTCGTTGGTAAGTTGCTCCCGCATTTTTGAGACTAAATGGCATCAACCTATAGCAGTAGAGGCCTCGGTTCGTGATAAATGCAGTTTTCTCATCGTCATCAGAGCCCATCCTGATCTGATTATAACCAGAGTATGCGTCCATAAAGCTAAGTAGGGTGTGCCCGGCCGTTGAATCCATTATTAAGTCTATCCTCGGGAGGGAAAAGTTGTCTTTAGGACAGGCTTTATTCAGATTAGTGAAGTCCACACATATTCTCCAATTTCCACTTGCTTTTTTTGCCAATATGACATTTGAGAGCCATTCAGGATAATGAACTTCTCGGATGAGCCCTACGGCCAAGAGGCAATCTACTTCCTCGGCAATGGTCGCATACTTCTCAACACTGAAGCTACGACATTTTTGTTTGATCTTTTTCGCCTCAGGGTTTACACTGAGGCGATGTTCTATTACTGACACATTGATGCCGGGCATTTCTTCATGACTCCAAGCGAACACATCTCGATGTTCAACAAGAAGTTGCCCCACTTAGTTCCTATTCGTACAGTATGTTCAGGTTTTTCGGGATCTACTGGTACCAAAACTAATGGTTCATTGGGCTCTCCCTGCCGTAGAGGCTCTTCGTCTCTTACTTCTCTATCTAGTTCTGTTAATGCCGGAGGTGGGGGTAAGACTGTTCTCCCATGGTCTTCTTCGAGGGCTTGTACATCTATTGCTTTAGACTTCAATTGTCGGGTATAGCAATCTCTTACAGTCTGTTATTCACCGCGTATTTCACCCACTCCTGACGGGATCGAAAATTTCACCTTAGATGATATGTGGAGGTTACAACCTTCATCTGATTCAAGGATGGGTGTCCAAGAATTGCATTGTATGAGGATGGGGTTTGACCACCAGGAAGTCCACCATAAGAGACGTCGTTTTGGGGGCCGTTTCGGCTAATACAGACAGAGTGATTGCTCTGATAGGCTGGATTGCATCCCCGGTGAAACCTTTGAGGGGCATAGGTGCCGGTCGTAATCGATTAGGAGCGATCCCCATTTTAGTGAATGCTTCCCAAAAGAGGATGTCAGCGGAGCTGCCGTTGTCAATCAATACTCTTATTGTCCGATAGTTAGCAATTTGTGTTGTTACTACTAGAGCGTCGTCATGGGGGCGTGACAAGCCTTCTCCATCTTTTTCACTGAAAGTTATAAGGTGTTCTTTGGTTTGATCCCTGTTGTTAAGGGATGGTTTGTAGGCGGAGAATACCTCTCCATACCTGGCCTTCCTTGTATGGGCCTTTTGTGCTGAGGAGGTTGTCCCCCCTCCAGCATATGCTCCTGCTATGGTGCTGATTTTGCCTATCGGGGGGGTTCTTCTCTATCCAAGTTTCTTTGATGTGGACTTTCCCTACGTGGATCTGTGGTTCTTCTTCTGTCAAGGCTTCTATTTCTTCGGATAGGACTCTAACTTCTTCGAGCACCATTTCTCTAAGCAGAGTCCTAATCTCTATGAGTTGGGCTGTGATTCCTACGAGCAGGACTCTGGTTTCTCCGAATGGGGCTTTGGTTTCGGTCTCTCCAAGAGTAGGGATGGTCGTCACGTTGTGGTCCATCCCTCTCGGTTTCATGACGGTCAACTCGGGCCTCTAGGTCTTCCATCTTTTTCCTCCTTGTATAGCAATCTTTCGTATTATGTCCGCCACTTCTATGATAGGTGTAATATTTGGGACGTGGCGAATCCCATCTTTGCTCTACTTGAGAATTTGGATTCCCCTCAATTCCCACCATTAGGTTAGAGTGGATATGCAGTCCGGATTTTCCCTGTCGGACTTGCTCCCCTTTGTCCTTTGTTTCATAAGTCCCCTTTTTGTAGCGATCTTGGTTCAACCCTTTATTATGGTTTGCTGTCTTTTTGTCTGCTCTTTCTAAGTCGATTTGCCTGGGGGCAGTTAATGCTTGGAGTGTATCTTCTGCATTTATGAAACCGTTTGCGTGGTCCATAAACTCTCTTAGTGAGGTCGGGGTCTTTTGAGAAATTTCCGTCATGAAGGGGTTATGAGGCTAGACCCCCTAATAGCGCGGCCAAGGTGATCTTTTCATCTTGGTCATCTATCGTCATATGTTCTTTATTAAATCGAGAAAGGTATGACTTGAGGTTCTCATCGTCCCTTTGTTTAACAATCAGGAGATAGGCAGCCGGTCTTCTCCTTGTCCAGCTAGCCATGAACTGCGTCAAGAAGAGACGTGCTAGCTCATTGAAGCTGTCAACAGTTCCCAGTCGTAGGGAAGCAAACCACGCTCGTGCTGCCCCCTTTAGAGTGATGGGGAACGCTCTACATGCCACTTTGTTAGGGAATCCGTGCAAGGTCATATGAGCTATGAAAGTCTCTAAGTGTTCCAATAGGTCTTTTGACCCGTCATACGCTTCTATCTGAGGGATTTTGAACTTCAGAGGTATAGGTACTGCCATAATATCAACGCTATATGGCAGTTCCGTGCTGGTAAGATGTTGATCTACAGTAGAGGGTTGGCCTATCTGCTTAGCTACTTCTATCTGGATTTGCATGTTGACCCTACGTCGCTCTTCATATACAGTGGTCATGTCGGGAGGGGGACGGACCTTAGAGTGATGACTCTGTCGATCTGCCTCTCACCCCTTCGTAAGACAACATTTTCTGGTCGAAGGGTCTCCAACTCCTCCATGAGTTTTCGTATTGCTTCAGTTTGTTCATTGAGTCTTCCTTCCATTGCTTCGGACTGTGTTGTTTCACGCTGCGAGCTCTGAGAGCGTGTTGTTGCTGGCATACTAAGGACACGCTAGTTATGAGACAATAGAGATCCCACAGACAGCACCATTGTTGATGTCGTGTTTCGCTGGCCTGGGCAATCTACATTGGCAGTGCTCGAGCGGTCACCTCCACATTAAACAAAAGGGGGTGACCTCGGGGTCCGTCGTTCCTCTTATTCTTAAGTTAGATATGGTGTAGAAGATGAAGATGAGTAATAGTGAAGATGGGAGTGTAAGATAACTTGATTGTTTGCTGTAGGTAGCGTTTATTTATACTTACCGACCTGGTCTCCATCGTAGTGGAGTGTTGTGTAGCAGGAGATAATATGTTCACGCTGTCTACTCACCTAGCTATCTTTGTGCCGTCAGTTCACCGAGCTATAAAGTGCTCAAGGTCGCTATGTCTTACTCGAGCCTTTGGTCGCATTGAATGCAACACGCCTTTTACCTTGGGCCGCATTGAATGCTGCGTGTTTTCTGTCCTGGGTCGCATTAAATGCAGCGTGTTTTCTGCCCTGGGTTGCATTGAATGTGGCCTATTTTCTGCTCTAGGTTCCTCCTATCTCATTAATACTTGGTGTGAACAGCCTTATATTTTCCTGTCTCGCATTGAATGCGATATTCCTTCTTCCTTAAGCCTCTCCTGTATCCTCCGACTTGGTTCCTGACGTAAGCATGGTTCTGACCTTGCATCTAGGCTCTGATTTGGGCCTTGTTTTTAGCCTGGCCCAAGGGATTTACTCCTTTCACACTATCCTTCAGTTAAATTCGCAAATAAGCCCTCGTGAGCTGTTCATGAATAGTACATTCAGTCTTTTCTCATGTATATTTGAGCTTCCACATAAGAAAGGATTAAGAATCTATGATCGATTGATAAGCATGCACCAATATAAGGAAACAATAACTAATGTTCCTTCATTAGAAAACAACAAAAAGAACATAGCAAATTAGAAAATAACGAAGGATATTTAAAAATATAACCAATATTTTTAATGACCCCTTGATGAGGGAAAACTTGCATTCCTTTGATTTACAAATTAAATGTAGAATAGCTTGATATTTGAGGCCCACGCACATGCACTCGTATGTATATTGTAAAACACAGCAGAGATGACAAAAGTGCAGATTGATTTTCAGCAATATATGCAGTAACCCGACAAGCTTCTACCCTTAAAAAGTACAAGGAAATAGGTCCCACTTCTTGGGATGTAAAACCAAACCTAGAATCTTGTCCAAGAATCAAAGTTCAAAAGTCTCAAACATATCTCTGTTCATGGAGTATTGTAGCGTGTAGTCAGATGGTTATAATAACAAGTTGCTTAACACAAGAAAACTTGAATATTTACAACTTTCATAGACTCGGGTATGTGGAGACTGGCTTTGGAGTAGAAAATTGAGAAACAGAGTGTTTACTTGATGTGCGCTTGAACGAAGTTAGCTCGACGTGCACTCGACAGAGGGCTCGAGCGAAGCTCAACCAGTGAGTTCGCTCGAGTCCCACTCGACAATGAGCTCGAGTGAGACACAAATCCTAGTATTCGCTTGACCCCCGCTCGACACGCCGCTTGAGCCAATATTGATTTGGCCGTTCGTTCGAGGTACACTCGACACGCCGCTTGAGCAAAAAATACAGATTTTGCCATATTAGGGTTTCCAGCGCCGTATGCTATATATATATATATATATCAAATTTGACTTGTTTTGTATGACTTTCAGCATATTTTGAGAGAGAACAGTTATTAAGTGAGTGCATATTGTGTGAGAGAGCAAAAAGTCCTAGAGAGTGTGAGTTGAGATTGAGTGATTGTAATCTCCTCTATTTAATAAGATTTATGCAGCTCTGTGGACGTAAGCAATTTGCCGAATCACGTATATTGTGCATCGTGTGCTTGATCGTGATTACTTTTACTTTATTTGTCATCGTTGGTGTGTGTGTTTTGCAAAACATTTCACAACAACTGGTATCAAGAACCAAGGTCAGATCTGAAGGAGAATGATAGCTACAGATAGTTGATCGCACCCGGGATCGAGAAGTTCGACAACACTGATTTTGGGTACTGGAAGATACAGATCGATGACTATCTCTATGGGAAGAGGCTCCCTCTTTCGCTGTTGGGAAAGAAGCCGGAGAGCATGAATGATGCTGAGTGGACGTTGTTAGATCGACAGGTTCTAAGGCTTGTTCAGCTGACCTTGTCCAGAACAGTGGCACACAATGTCAGTAAGGAGAGAACCATGATGG
>QEOW01000440.1:53921-67326 GCA_003123825.1 Juglans hindsii | reverse complement strand
AAAAAAAAAAAGAAAAAGCATTGAATGTCACACTTAGTGACAGTTCAGAATCTGAAACTTCAAGTTCATCATCTGATAATGAAAATTCCTTTGTAGCTTTTTCTACTATTGTTAATGATTTTCATGAGGTTATACTAACAAAATCTGAGAGTGAATGTGGTGACAGCGAGTCTTATATAACTCTTGTTTATGCTGACCATGAGCTGAGTATACATGAAGCTTATAATAATTTATGTGAAGAAGTGGTCAAGCTGAAAAAGCTTAACAAGAAGCTGTACAACAAACTCACAACAGTGGAGAATGAAAAGAATAATCCATTGGAGGAACTAAAAATTTTTGAAGTTGAGATCTCTAGACTAAAGACTCAAAAGAATGCGCTAGACAAGGAGTTGAAGAGTTCTCAAGAGAGTCAACAAAAATCAGCAACTCGGAAATTAGAAGAGATGCTAAGTATTCAAAAGCCTAGTTGTGATCGTACTGGGTTGGGGTATTCAACCTTCCAAGAAAAAGATCCTACAACTTCATCATCCACTGCCACTACCTCTAAAGGTATTATCTTTGTCAAAGGAAGTCAAGTTGTAGATCCTTCAAAAGAAGTCGCTTCAAAGTCAAATCTTTTTGAAAACTCTCATGGAAAATCAACCTCAAAAAGACTGATTCCAGATAAGTTTGAAGGTAAGTATATTTCCACTTGTCATCATTGTGGTGTTGCAGGCCATATAAGGCCATATTGCTTTAACTTGAAAAAACTGAAGAAAAATGAATGTTAAAGAAAGTTAGGAAGGAAGAGCAAGACTCTAGAAAATCAAGTTGATAAGATGAGTCAACAAATCATCTTCATAAGTCTAAAGCTTGGTGAACTAGTAGAATTTTATCTTCAAAACAAAGAAAAGATCATAAAAAGTGGTGATGTCGTGTCACATTAATTTATAGGACCACTTGCTTGTTCTTACATTCCTTGCATATCATTAGTCAAGGACATGCATTTTTGTTTTGTTTTGCTTTATGTTTCTGTTTTTCAACTTAAAATACATTAATTTTTTTTGGTTTGTTTCTAATTTTTTTTGCATGCTTGATATGTCAAAGTTTTGAGCACATGTGTTCTCACAAAATAAATTCTTGAACTTATGCATTTTTCTACTTTGTGCAGTTCACTTTGTACATATTAACCCTATGGGTCATCTTGAAATAGTTCATTTACAAAACACTGTGAGGAACTTATATGTATGCACCTTATAATTAAGTCCTATATTGTTTATTGAGATGCTCACCATAGAGAAAATCCATATCTCGAATTGACTAATACTAGTTGAACCTAATACAATAATAAAGAGATCTCTTATTGACAAACAAAAATGGTTGATCCATATAGAAAAAGTCGGTGTTGAATCATTGTGAATAAAGACAAATACCTTACACGGATCTATCCTTTAAGTTCTTATAGAAAGAATCGTTGCTCTAATCATTGTGAAAAAAGATGAGCAACAAAAAATGGACATATAAAAGGGTTGTGCAAACTAGTGTTTGGAGGAGATACTCATGTATCTAGGACCTAGCATAAAGTTTGACTTTTGAGGTGAGTGACAATCCCTTGGAAGCACCTATAAGAAGAAAATACTTATGAATAATATAACAAAAAATATATTGAAGGGAAAGAGAAAGAAAGAGTTACTATTCTATATAGGTTTGCTCATTCACACACTCACATGAACTTTGACATTGATGATCTTATGAGGTGTGAACATCCATAGTGATTGTTGCAAATAAGAGGGTGTACTCTATTAAATATTTTTTGTGAGTGACACTATGTTTGAAGATGCATCTAAGCATGTTACTTGCCCCATTGCTTATATGTATAAAAATAAAAATTTTGTTAAATTTTTTATTATTTTTATTTTGGTTTATATAAAATAAATATGAAAATATATTTTGGTTTGAGTCAGTGTTGAGTAGGTGTTGCATTTGCTTTATAAGTTGGCAGAAGTAGAATGGGCATTTGTTTTGCTTCTAAGTCCCAGGGGGACTATCGAGTAAGAGCACTAGCATTGGCTTGGGCAAAGTTGAAGGTTGGCCAAAATTTAGATAAGTTGTACCAAAAAGACTCCACATTGGATTGGACATCTCTAAAACAATTTGGATTTCTGCTACAGTGATTGACCAAATTTGAAGAATCAAATTGATTCACCAAAAGTTAAGATAATAATTTCTCACTCCATTGAAAATATAGTTAGTGAATATTTAGATAGAATATTAGATATTTAGTTGGTGAATAAAAAATTTAGATAGAGATTTAGATAAGTTTAATCTCAATTTTTGGTTATTAATATTAAATGACCATTGAAAATATGATTTTTTTAATATTAACTTAATTAAAATATAATTATTATTAATATTAAATTGGTAGAATTATAAAATGTGATATAAATAAATTAAATAAAAAAATTATTAATTTAATAATATTTTATTATTTTATAGAGAGTAAATGGCTAATCCAATGTTAGGATTGAATTTAAATGGAATAGGCAAATGTAAAAAAGTGTGATATTGACTAAATTTTGAAGATAAATTTGACCAAGCCAATGCTAGTACTATAACCCGTACATGACAATAGTCACTTAAGTGACTTAAGTGTTTTAGCCCCACACAAGCACATGCCCATAACTTACACTCGATACTATTTCCCCTTCACTCCCACGACACTCTCATTTCTTATCTCGAGCCCTACACGCACTGCAGATCCCATTTTATTGGTTTCGTGCTTCTCGTGACTAAGACCCAAAACTAATGCCTCTAATATACGTTTCTTCATCACAGTAAGGTTTCTATCTCAATCAAATCTCTCTATTTTTCAATTCTAGGGTTCAGCGCACATGAAAAGTGGAAATTGAGATTTTGGATTTTGATTTTTGTTGTTGGGGGTTGGATTATCGTTGGCTGGAATATGAGTTTACTTTAATCATGTATAAAAAGCTCAATTTTGGTGGGCTCCTGCATTCTAGCTCTTGGTTTTAAACTAGTGCCCATCAAGTGTTTGTTTTTATATCTCAACCAAGCTACTTCATTCATTTTGTCATGATTTTACTTGCATTCATGCTCATACATCAGGTGCATTTAATCCATGAAAAATTGAGACACATAGGATTTGTTCATCATATCTTTCTTAGTGTTTTTATCTCGGCTCACATAAGTGGTACGTACTATCTTATTGCCAGATTAGTGACAAAAACGGGGAGTATTAAAGGAGTAGATTGATTTATTTTGGGTATTGTGAAATTTAGGGGGAGTTTGAGTAAGTGTGTTGTTGAGGGGGAGTTGAATGATTTTTTTTGGTATGTTTAATATTGAGGGGGAGAACTAAATTCTGGTTTGCAAAATTTACTTTAGAAACTCTTACTTAATGGTTGATTTCATTTAAGTTAATTTTTGTTGGACATAATTTTGATGTTGGACTAGAACATGCTTTGACTTTAAATCTTGTAAACCTTGATAGTACTCATTTTAATCATTGTTCTATGTCATTATTTTTTTTTCTTATTGATTATTTGTTTGGAACTTCCACTCAGTTTCTTGGTCTGCTGTTTTTGCGTTTGATAGGTTTATTTTATATTCATCAAGTTGATTTTGTCACCAATTCGTCAAAGGGGGAGATTGCAGATGCAAGACATTCATCAAGTTAGCTTTATCACCAATCCACCAAAGGGAGAGATTGTAGATGTAAAAGTTTGGGTAGGACTAGGTGACTAAGTTGATAAGTTTGGATATGATTATGTGACTAAAATAATAGAGTTTATCATATCATTAAGTTTGTAATTTTAGATAAATGTAAATTATTTATTGATTTTATCTATAACAATACTAACTTTATCTAGGGGTATTAGAGGTTGTTTAGATAAGTCGTAAGTGTGTAAATCGAGTCCCAAGGAATCTGCACTTATCCAGAGAAGAAGTTGAACTGGAATTTGTCATTGCAGAGAAGATTTATTGCGAAATGTCAGCATTCCGTTAGCGACAGATTCGCTCTGTCAGCAGAGTCCTACTGAAACTAAAACTACTTTCATATTGTTTATTTAAGGGATCCTACTGGTTAGGATCTACAGAGATTCAGATCTATATATTTTCTAAAGCACTTTTCAGTGCATATTTTGGTGAAAAAATAGAATTTTCAAATTGTTTCTCTCAAAAAGTGTGATCACGCTCCATGTTAGAGAATTGATTGGTCGAGTTTCAGCCACTGGAGTTTCAAGAGAAAAGTCAATATTTGAAAATCGTCAGAAGTTCTGTCTACTACTACGGTAGAAGACAAATGAGTTATTTGTCTGGTCAAGTAAGAATGTTAATTGACAAAGGTTTTGTAATTAAGTTTTATTTGTAATTGATTTTCAAATAATAAAATTAATTTTTTTGGGTTTGGTTGCCCCGTAGGATTTTACCTTTAAGTGTTCTTTAAAGGGTTTCCCTTCGTCACGGATCGTTATGTTATGTAATTTATTTATTTACTTTATATGTTCATTTAATTAAATAATTGCAAGATTGGGATCTAACAAATTTGTTCAAGTGAATTAGTGGATATTTCCATTAATACACAGAGGTACTTGAGTAATTTCAAACACAAGTACTGTTTATGCATTTATCACTTTAAAAAAAAAAAAGAAATAAAACCATCATTGCGTGCAGCAAATACACTTGATGTAAAGATCCTACTCACATAAATGTCTTGTGGCAGATGTCACAAATTTATCGTTATTCTTAGACCACCGAGTGTCCTCGTAGAACTTCACCAAGTTTGCCTTTGCAGCTCGTTATATGTGTGTGGAATGTGTATACATATATGTTCAATCTAAAAACATCAGTATACCATCTCAAATCAATTTATATTTAGAAGCTAGAAAACCAAAAACATCAATGCAACCACACAAACACTTCTACTCGAGACTAAATAGCTTCATAGCTTACTGCAAGAAAATGCCACAACTTAAATGAACTTCCCAACTCACACAAAGCATGGCTAATCACTAACAAATTACGCCTCTACCATACCTAAGTGCTCAGTTATAACACTGCCCTGCATTATCCTCACAAATTATTTAGTTAATTGTAGATATAGGGCTTTGTAAACAAATTCAGATAGTTTCAAAGTTGGTTGTCTCTCTCTCTCTCTCACCCCACATTCATAACTTGTATAAGTAGCTAAAAGGAACTTGTATAGGGTCAGATCTCAAAAATGCAACTCTAAGATTCTATGCTTTAAATACTAGTTAGGGCCTTTTATGCTTGAGCAAAATAGAGATGAACTAAAAAGCCAATTATCATATTAGAGACCCTTACAAAAATCTGCAGAAAATAGTAAACCAAAAATAAATGCAGCAATTTATGTAGTTTCAATGAGCACTTCTTAAGATTATATACATGACATCACATTATGTTGTCCTTTGTTGTGATATGAGCTTATAAATGGGACATGCGTATTGTTATGGAAGAAATTACTTGAAACCTTATACCTTCTCCTCTAGGATCCACACAAATGATTTATGGCATGCTATGTGATTAATGTTGAGCCTCTTTCAATTCTCCTGATTTTGATTTGAAATTTTCTGCCATGTAAATCCAATGTTAGCTATATACACAGAAGAAAATACCACAACTACTATAGTCGGTCATTAAATTACACCGTAATATTTAATTTGAACAGGCAATATATACCATGAAGGCGTCACTTCCCCATCTCCCACATAGCTTAACCCAAACGAGGGCGTCGACCAAGCTAGTCCCAGAAGCCAATACTTCTTCATGGCTTCCATGTGCTAAATATTTCTTGTGCAATTCATGGTTGAATGCGTTAAATCGCTTACATAGCTGTTTTGACACTGTCAATCGATGATTTTCCAAATCCCAATCAAATACAAAGTCACCCAACATATATGCTCAAAATGTTAATGTCATGGATTATACTACGGCCACTTTCTTACCATCAAAATTAAGGTATAAATGTCTTACCCGAACACGATCAATCAGCTCATCCTTTTGTGCCTGCGATACATCAATCCATCTTCCGTAACTCATGTCCAAATGATGCTTCACTATCCATCTTACCAGTATCATAAACATGGAAGCGTTCTCACAATACGGTGTTGTTTCTCCATCATTTATCTTCAAATGGGTTTTCCCGTGCTTCCATATTTTCTCAAACTCAGTGCACTTTGCTGGCCCACATCCACACTTCTTTTGTGCCTGGTTTACTATAGGCACCGGGGCAGCGTTCGTGTCAAATTGGTCTGAATACCCTTTCCATCGGGTTTGCTTTCATTATATAGAAGAGATTTACATAGTTGTTGCCAGATTTCCAGCACCTAAATACTATACGAGGTAAGTATTTCCAACGTTATTTACAGCCTAATTATCTGCTATATACAATCTAAATATAAAGGAAAACATCCCTAAAATATTACAAATCAAATCCCATAACATCCCCCCTCAAATTAATGTTGGTAGATCAAGAAGCATCAATTTGTCAACCAATAATAGATGTGATGCAGATCCCGAGAAAGAGCTTTATTGAATATGTCTGCAGTTTGATATTTGGTGGAAATGTTAGGAAGAGTAATCACATATTTGTCAAAGGATTCACGTATGGAATGACAATTGACTTCGATATGTTTTGTACGCTCATGGAAGATAGGATTAGCAGCGATTTGAATAACATTGGTATTATTAGCATGAGGAGGAGTGGAATGAAGCTGAGGAAAACCAAGTTCACCCAATAACCCATGAAACCATGTGATTTCAGAGCATGCAGAAGACATAGCATGATACTCAAACTCAGTGGATGATCTGGAAACTCTGTCTTGCTTCTTACTCTTCCAATAAATGAGTGCATTGCCTAAAAACATGCACTAGACAGTAACAAAGCGACGAGTATCCGCACATCCGGCCCAATCAACATCAATATACCCTACCAACTGTAAGGAAGATTCCTTAGGAAAGAACAACCCAAGTGGAGAGGTGCACTTCAGATATCGGATAATGTGGCGGACAGCGGCTAAGTGAAGATGTCGAGGGGCCTGCATAAATTGACTGACCTACTACACATCAAAAGAAATGTCAGGACAAGTAATCGTCAAGTAGTTCAAACTCCCAACGAGCTGCCGATACAAGGATGAGTCTAATAGAAGCTCGCCTTCCTCCTAACGAAGCTTAAGATTTAGCTCCAAGGGAGTAAGAATAGAGTTACCCGATTGGAGACCAGCCAATGAAATCACTTCCTGCATGTATTTCTGTTGGTGTAACAATGTACCAATCAGAGTAATCTGCACCTCAAGGCCAAGAAAAATTGCAGGGGTCAAGATCTTTCATGTGAAAAGAGGCCTTGAGATGTTGTTGTAATTGCTTAATTAACTTATTATTAGAGCCAATAATCACAATGTTATCAACATATACTAGAAGCAATACAATTCCTGCAGAAGTCTTGTGAAGAAAAAAAGAGGAATCAAACTNGGCCAAGAAAAATTGCAGGGGTCAAGATCTTTCATGTGAAAAGAGGCCTTGAGATGTTGTTGTAATTGCTTAATTAACTTATTATTAGAGCCAATAATCACAATGTCATCAACATATACTAGAAGCAATACAATTCCTGCAGAAGTCTTGTGAAGAAAAAAAGAGGAATCAAACCAAATCTGAGTAAAATGAAAAGCAAGCAGGGTAGAGCGAAATTTATCAAACCATGCATCCAGAGCCTGTTTCAATCCATATGAGGATCGGCGTAGCCGAACAAACCTCTGAGGAAGGTGTAGCAAACAAGTCGGGAGGTGGAGACATATAGATTTCTTCATTCAAATCCCCATGTAGAAAAACATTCTTCACATCCATCTGTCGGAGAGATCACCCCTGCGACGTAGCAAGTGCCAAGATAGTCCACACAGTAGTAATTTTGGCAACAGGTGCAAATGTCTCTTCATAATTAATACCATACTCCTGTCGGTTCCCAAGAGCCATGAGACAGACCTTCTTTTCCTGTATTTTTTTACTGTGCTACTTTTCGTCTTGGTAAAAGTAAAACTTTACCTTTTCATGCGCATGGTAGTCATGCTTCTAATTGCTTTACGATTGTGCATACTGATGTTTGGGATGTGATTCTTGTTATTTCTCATGGTCAGTATCGTTATTTTGTGACATTTATCGATGATTATAGTCGATTCACTCGGATATATTTTATCCGTTCCAAAGCTGACGTGTTTTCTGTCTTTCACAAATCTGTTGTGCTTGTCGCAAAACTTTATGCTCCAATTCAGGGGGAGTACATGTCTCATTCTTTTCAGACTTTTCTTCAGCAAAAGGGTATTCATACCAATTTGACATGGTATCAGAGCCCCTCCTCTGATTTCCGTTGGTTTGGTCTTAATCACTAGGTGCATTTTTTTCGTTATTCTTGAGAGAATTTTTTTTTTCCAATTTTCACAAGATTTTTCTTGCTTTTCGTGGGAGTCGCTGCTTTCTATAGAATTAAACCTTGTGGGATTAAATTTTTTCGTGGTCGTCGGACCTATTTTTCAGAGTGGCGATTTGTTTTGTGTTGCGGGTTACCTATCTCGGTGGTTTGTTGTGGTGGTTGCGCATTTCTGAATTTTAAAAATCTATCGTATAAAGACTCTCAGATTTAAATGAAAATTTATTCAGATAGAAGAGACGTGAAGCAGCTAGAGAGATTGGGCCTTGGATGAACGGGCACATAGAGAAGTTTGATTAATGGGGTTTCTATTGACGTAAATTGGAGGGGACACGTAGAAGAAAGTTTTTTTTTTTTAGTCTTAGTCTTAGCTCTTGGACGTGGAAAGCAGCAGGAGGTTTGACTTGGAAAAAGGAGTTCAATGCTGGGCTTTTTTTTCTCGTTTGACTTCTCATGAAATTGGAGCAGCTTTAGCCTTTCATTTTGATTTTACGAAAGACGCAGTAGATTTGAAGCTATCCATTTGAGCGAGTTTCACGCACGCACGTACGGAAGGAATGGACGGCTTATTTTTTTTTTCGGTTTGGCACGCAGAGCGAGGGATGGAGATTTGAATTAATTTTTTATTTTTACCTTTTGTTTGAAGACGTTGCTGCGATTGAGAGGCTAGCTGAAACTATGAGGAGCATTTTTGTATTTTTCAATGTTCATTTCTTTTCATTATTCTCTCAAAAAAAATTATGATAAATTCGTTTATGTTAGATTTAATTTTTAGTATAAACTAAATTTTTTTTATTCCAGAAAAATAATGTAATTTAGTTTCGAATTATACTTAATTTTCTATACTAATTTGAAGTAATTATCTTCTATGTTTGTCTGATTTATTCTTAGTTTATTGCTTCTAATTAACTGACCATTAATTTGATGATTTTGATCTTGTGATTTGTTATCGAAAGAGGGAATTATAAGATAGATATTGGATATTTCAGCATAGGTAAATATAGAGATCGAAAGACTTGTATGAACCTATGTAGTATTAAAATCATTGGTCTTATTGCTTTCTTGCTTTATTAATTTGCATACTCCTGTGTAAAATGATGAACAAGAATATTTCCAATTGACTATCGAAAGAGGCTTTTGGATGAGTGTGGAGATTCGCTAACAAACAGAGAGAATTAAATTCAATTAGTTAGATGAGTAAAGTATAGTGAAGAATTAGGTGAAATCGATTTCCTAGAAGTTTTCTTTCCCATTAATTTGATCTTCAAACAACTTTCTTTTTCTTTGAGTATTTTCTTTGAATTAATTTTATTTTAAATTGCAATTACAAAAATTTTAGTAATTTTTCTAAATAAAGTCGAAATTAATATAATTTCAGTATATGTCAAAAGTAAGTTACCAATCCCTAAGAACAATACTCTTCTCACCACTTTACTATAAAACTACGATACTGTGCACTTGTAGTTTTGCATCGATCAAGTTTTTGGCGCCGTGGCCGATGATTGATTTCTTCTTATTTTTGCCAATATTGATACAAAGTAATCTTGGTTTTAATTTAGAATTTTATTTTATTTTATTTTATTTCTCTCCTGGTGTGTTTTTTACGTTAGATGCGTCGCGCTAGAACTCGTGACATTACTTATTTTGATCAGGAGATTGAAAGAACTCTTAGATCATAAAGAAATAAGAAAGTACTAGCCATGGCTGACGGACAACATGATGCACAACCATGCACCTTGAAGGATTATGTACGGCTAGTTGTAAATGACAACTACTCGGGTATAAGACGCCAGACCATTAATGCTAACAACTTTTAGCTCAAACCAGCCTTGATCAGCATGGTGCAACAAGCCAAATTTAGCAGATCGCCATTGGATGATCCCAATATTAATTGGCGATGTTCTTGGAGATTTGTGACACTGTAAAGATCAATGGTATTACTGAAAACACCATTAGACTGAGATTGTTTCATTTTTCTTTGAAGGACAAGGTAAGAGGTTGGCTACAATCTCTACAACCGGGAAGCATCACTAGTTGGCAGGACATGGCTGAAAAGTTTCTTGCTAAATTCTTCCCACCTGCAAAAACAGTTCAACTCAAGAGTGAGATTGGTCAGTTCAAGCAAAATGATTTTGAGTCATTCTATGAAGCATGGGAAAGATATAAACATTTGATTCGACGCTACCCTCAACATGAATTGTCGGATTGGTTGCAAGTTCAGATGTTCTATAATGGGTTAAATGGGCAAACTCAGACCATAATTGATGCTGCTTCTGGTGGAGCTTTGATGTCAAAGACAGCTGAGGGTGCTACCTATCTTTTGAAAGAAATGGCCTCAAACAACTATCAATGGCTAAGCGAAAGAACTACGGCTAAGAAAGTTGTTGGGATTCATGAATTCGAGCCGTTTGCTGCCCTTTCAGCTCAGGTTGCTTCTCTATCTCATCTGATTTTAGATTTGACAACTCAAATGATACCACAAAGTGCAAAATATGTGGCAGCTACAAGTATGACAATTCCGAGCAATGAAGCGAGTCAAAAATAAGTTCAATACATCAACAATCGGAACTACAACTATTGTAGTAGTCCTATGCCAAATTACTACCATCCAGGGTTCGAAATCATGAGAATTTGTCTTATGGAAATACAAATAATGTACTACAATCTCCACCAGGATTTGATAGTCAACTAAGCGAGAAGAAGATGTCACTTGAGGATGTCATGGTTTCCTTTGTTGAGAATACAAATGCAAGATTTGAAAAGACTGATTCAAGATTGGACAACATTGAGACTCATTGTAGCAACATGGGAGCCTCTATAAAGAATCTGGAAGTGCAAATTGGGCAACTAGCCACAACTATCAATACCCAACAAAGAGAAACTTTTCTTAACAACACAAAAGTGAATCCAAGGGAACAATGCAAGGCCATCACACTTGGGAGTGGAAGAGAAATTGAGAGGTCACTATCAAAGGAAACCAAGTCTACCCCTACAGTTGAAAACTATGGCCAAAGCAAGAATAAAGTAGAATAAGAGGACGATACACCAAGAGAGACTGACAAGCCTCTAGCAATTTCATTTCCTGACAATCCTCATATTCTCTCTACTCCACTTCCTTATCCTCAACGTTTTCAAAAACAAAAATTAGATAATCAATTTTCTAAGTTTTTGGATATTTTTTGTGACGCCCCCACTCCCACGTACAAAAACAAGGGAATCGTGACGTCAGGATGGTGACAACACGGTCACACATCCCAACGAAATGTGCTCAAGTGTGTGTGCAACATGCAAAGGTGCACAATAAAAATTCGCAGCGAATATTATAATAGTCAACTAAGTACCAGAATTTTAAATACAAATATTCAACACAATTTATCTTTAAAGAGTTATACAGTCATCCCAAATATATTACAAAGGCAATATATAAATTGATAAAACATAACTCGCTAAATAGGAGCAATCCCAGATCACTCCACCAACGGAGCCAAGCTAAGGCTCGTCATCATCATCTGCATCAAAATCTGCGATACCATAAAATGGTACTACAGGTAAGTATAAACCAAACAACTCTCGGGATAAAAATACATTAATGCTACCAACAATATGACAAAATACATTTAGTCGTAAAATACCATTTTTCCCAGAAAAATGATTATTTCCAACACATGCCAAAAATCCCATTTTGGCCCAAAAATATAGTTTGTCATTTTTCCAGAAAATGATTCACACAAACAACCCATTTATCGGACACTATAGGCGGAAATCGCAGGCGGGACTCTACCACCATCCCTACCGCGTACACCGTAGGCGGGAATCACAGGCGGGACACAACCACCATCCCTGCTTACCACCATCCCTATTGCGTGCACCGTAGGCGGTAATCGCAGGCGGGACTCTACCACCATCCCTGCTTACCACCATCCCTACAGTTCCTTTACACACAATGAATACTTAATAGAGCACTATAGGCGGGAATCACAGGCGGGACTCTACCACCGTCCCTGCTTACCACCATCCCTACCGTGTGCACCGTAGGCGGGAATCGCATGCGGGACACAACCACCATCCCTGCTTACCATCATCCCTATCGCGTGCACCGTAGGCGGGAATCGCAGGCGGGACTCTACCACTATCCCTGCTTACCACCATCCCTACAGTCTCTTTTCCTTTTACTCACATGAGAATCCAATTCCAATAAACACATGAACATGTATGCAATCATGCGAAAACCCAGTTTTCTTTATAAACATGATCATGCGTGCAATATGCGTTGTACATGAACAAGCCATAACCAACAACCAACAACCACAATTCACAATGCAAACAAACACACAACAACTCCGTCCACAATCCACCCGACCCCCGAAACTCCTCGGACTCAGTCCGGCAAAACAAACCAATTCACAGATAATATGTGTTAGTGCAAAAATATATTTAAATCACGAAAGTTCTTTAAGGAAAATACTTACATCGCTATAATATGATTTCTGGAGGATCACGGAGTTGCAAAAGGTAGCGACTCAGCAACAACACAGTGTAAAATACACTGTGGCCGTGGGTCTCAAATACCCACTTTCAAACGGAGGCAAACGAAGACTCAAGATTGATAGGGTATGGCCTAGGGAGGTCGGTGAAGCTAGTGGTGGTGGTGGTTTGCCGTGGGTGGCGGCGGAATGGGCGGTAGAAGACCAAAATACCCAAATCGAAAATGTAGATGGTGGAGCTTCACCGGTGGCGGATCGGAGCTGGGGTTGGGTCCAATGGGTTGCCAAGAGGTCGAGGATGATGTGGTGTGAAGATAGTGGCCGGAGGTGGCGCGACGGCGGCGCTGGAACGAAAGTGACACTGCGGCTTGAAGGGCTACTGGTGGTTAACGGCGGCGCGAATGGAGGTAAGGTTGGTGGGGTGAGGTCGCCGGCGGCAGGGGAACACAATGGGGTGGGCTGTGAAGGCCACCGCTGGCTC
>QEOW01000440.1:33805-51305 GCA_003123825.1 Juglans hindsii | reverse complement strand
AAAAAAAAAAAAAAAAAAAAAGTGAACGAAAAAAAAAAAGGTTGAAGTAGTTGAAGATTTGAAAAGGCTACAAGAATTGAGGTGGCTGAACGAAAAATGTGGGTGGATGATATAAAAAAATAAAATAAAAAGTATTATTGTTAGGTTTGTCTTTTGTCTAGAGGTGATTTATCCATAATGGAGGAAGCATAAAATAGAGAGAACTCAATAAGTGGAGTGTGGATCACTTCAGATTTTATTAAAGGTGTACTTAGTGCTACTTCATTGATTACAACAACAATATTGACATCAATATGAGCATATAGGTGAATAAGAGTTATGATTTGAATCATGTGGATATCTCTTTTATTATTCTTTCTACCAAATATTTTTCCAGTTTGCTTTGATTTTCGATATCCAGTTTTTTCATAGCCCTCACCCTGTGGCCTGTCATTACAACCTGATTAAAGACCTTTTGATCTCTGATTTTGGTATTTGACTACATTAGTGGAGATGATTTTTGAAAATTAGACTTATAGGGTTAAGTTTTGAAAGAATTCTTCTTGATTTTAGCTGTTATACTTTTATCTGAGTTTGCAGGTAGTTTGGTGTTAAATTGACTATCTCACACACACACACTCAAGGTCTTAGCTTTAGATCAAAGTAAACGCTTAACTCTTACTTGACAAATTGCTAAATTTTTTATTGATTTTCCTTTTATCTTTGATATTAGAAGAGTAAGATACTAGTGATAAAATCTAAATTCAGATCATGGCTTGGTGAGTGATGAAACTTTTCTATGAGGTCTAGTGAATAGTCAATAGTGGTCTTTTATTTATTTATTTATTTTTTGAAGACAAACAAAGTTTTAAATTTTGGGTATTTAATGACTTGCATATTTAATGACTTGTATAATTTAATATATTATATCACTTCTTAACTTTAAACTTTAATATAATTTCATTTATTTATTATCATTAAATTTTATTTCAAATTAAAAAAAAAAGAAGATCTAAATTTTAAAAACCTATTGTCTAAGACTCTAAGATTTAAATGAAAATTTATTCGAATAGAAGAGACGTGAAGCAGCTAGAGAGATTGGGCATTGGATGAACGGACACGTAGAGAAGTTTGATTAATGGGGTTTCTATTGACGTAAATTGGAGGGGACACGCAGAAGAAAGTTTTTTTTTTTTTATGTCTTAGTCTTGGCTCTTGGACGTGGAAAAGCAGCAGGAGGTTTGACTTGGTAAAACGAGTTCAACGCTGGGCTTTTTTTTCTCATTTGACTTGGATGAAATTGGAGCAGTTTTAGCGTTTCATTTTGATTTTACGGAAGACGCAGCAGGTTTCAAGCTATCCGTTTGAGCGAGTTTCACGCATGCACGCACGGAAGGAACAGATGGCTCATTTTGATTTTTTTTTTTTTAGATTTGGCACGCAGAGAACAAATCGCCACTGTGGAAAACATGTCCGACGACCACCAAAAAAATTCAAACCCACAAGGTTTAACTCTACAGCAAGAAGTGACTCCCACGAGAGCAAGAAAAATCTTGCGGAAACTGGAAAAAAAAATTCTCCCAAGAATAAAGAAAAAAATGCACCCAATGATTAAGACCAAACCGACGGAAATCAGAGGAGGGCCTCTGATACCATGTCAAATTGGTTTGAATACTATTTCCATCGGGTTTGCTTTCATTATATAGAAGAGATTTACATAGTTGTTGCCAGATTTTCAGCGGCTAAATGCTATTCAAGGTAAGTATTTCCAGCATTATTTACAGCCTAATTATTCGCTATATACAATCTAGATATAAAGGAAAACATCCCTAAAATATTACAAATCAAACCCCATAATATCCTAAATTATTTTCGTAACAGTCACTGAAAGCCACTGAAAGCCAAATCCCATCGTTGGCGTCCTTGTGGGTAGCCGTCGTTGGCATCATTGTGGGTAGCCACTGAAAGCCAAATCCCATCGTTGGTTTCGTCGTGGGTAGGCTAGGTTGCTTTGACGTATGTACTCCATTGCCTGCCTTTCAACATATTCAATTCTTTCTTCATCGACTTCTCGTATTTAAGAAACTTATGGAATAAGAACTGCAAATCAAGACAACGAAGCACCTATGTAAGAACTATATATATATATATATATATATAAATAAAAGAAAAGGTCATTATTTTGGCTTCAAGGATGATAATATAAATATATATATATATAAATTGTACACACCTTCATGTTTCCATCCTTGAGGTTCAAACTGATTGCCCTCTCAAAGAGAGGACGTATCACATCCACATCTCCAACTCAAATCTCCTGCCAAGTTTGACACAAGAATGTAAACTAAGACATGTTCAAACAAAAAAGGATAGTAAACATCAAGAAGGATCTTTACATGATCGTGTAAGGTTTCTTCTAGATCCTCACTGCTAGACACTCAGAATCACACAGAGGAAAGTAACAAACAAGCACAGAGAAAACTCAGAAAGTATGATCAAGATTCCATGGTGAATCTTGCAAAGAATCTTCGAGGGATTCTCAACCTCTAGAAAATGATCTCACTAAAATCTTCAATGCCCGTTTACATGATTACTCCTGCTTTTATAGAAGCAGTTGTGAAGAAGAAAAATAATATAATGCTCTAATACTCAAAACGCAAACTACAAAAAGCTAAACACAAAAGAAGAATTACAACAATGACAAAACGCACCGTTTTACTTATTTCTTACAACAGACCAAAATGCGTTGTTTCACTAAAGGACTTCATTTCGTTATTTTTGTTATTCTCAATCTGTTAATTCCGTTATTCACCTTCTACACAGACTGCACTTCCATACTTCCCTTCACCCTCTTCAAGCTTTGCCCATTGCACCCGTGACAATCCCTACCTCTTCAAGGCATTGCCCACAAGGCACCCGTGACACATTACAGAACTGTGCCCACCAAATGTGGATACGGAGCTCTAAGGTTCCAGAGCAATTCCCACGAACTATCCTCAATGGCAACCCCTACCCACTTGACAAGCACTTCAGTAGAGGCATGGTTCCCTACTTTCCTCACCCTTCTCTCCAAAATTACTTCTGGTTCAAGTTGTACACTACTTTCTTTGTCATCTGGAGGCAAAGTAGACAATGGAAAAATCTGATCACTGAGTTTCTTCTTTAAACATGAGACATGGAAAACATGATGGATTTTTTAGGAGGAAGGCAGATTTAACTTATAAGCTACCATTCCAATCCTCTGAAGGATCTAAAATTGGTCATAATACCTCGGGGCCAACTTCATGTTGTGTCTCATGGCTATAGACTTTTGTCTATAAGGCTGCAACTTGAGGAAGACCCAATCACCTACTGCAAAAAACCTCTCAGATCTTCTTCTATCAGCAAACAACTTCATTCTTTCTTGAGCCTTCTTCAAATTCTCCTTCAACAATGATAATATCTCATCCCTAGACTTCAATTGCTTATCCATTGCTGCATTAGCAGTAGTGCCTGGAACATATGTCAACAATTTGGGAGGAGGAAACCCATATAAAGCCTGGAATGGTGAAAAACCAATAGAGGAATGTACAATGGTGTTATAACACCATTCTACCATTGGCAGCCACGTGCACCAACTTTTTGGCTTAGATCTCACATAGGATCTCAAGTATCCTTCCACACACTTATTTAATGCCTCAGCTTGACCATCAGATTGAGGATGGTAAACTGAGCTATAAGCCAAAGTAGTCCCTTGCATCTTGAACAACTCTCTCCAGAATAAACTGGTAAAAACCATATCCCTGTTATACACAATTATTTTAGGTAATCCATGGAGTCTGAATATAACATTAAAGAAAACCTCAGCCACCCTACTAGCTGTATAAGGGTGAGCCATTAGAAATAAATGGCCAAATTTAGTTAATCTGTCCACGACAGTTAGAATTACTGACATACCACCTGAGTTTGGAAAGCCCTCAATAAAATCCATGGCAATGTCAAGCCAAGGACTTTGAGGAATAGGTAAGGGTTGGAGTAACCCTGTTAGCAGCATAGTCTCATGCTTATTCATTTGGCAAATCTAGCACTCCCTCACCAACTTCCTTATGTCCTTCCTCATTCCTTGCCAGTAAAAATCCAACTAGCCTTCTGTAAAGTTTTGTGATACCCAAGACGGCCTGCTTCAGGATTATGATCAATACGCTGCAACACCTTTTGATGAAAGGGTGATGAAGGCACTAACAGCAATTTTCCTTTTCTGAAAATGAGTCCTTGCTGAAGAGAAAATTCCTTAGAGACTTGCTGCCCTTGCTGTAAATCACCCAAAAGATTAGCAACATCAACAGAGAATGCATAACTTTGCTTAAGCTTTTCTAACCACACAGGAGTGGGGAATGAAATTAGAGCCAATGTAGTTGACTCTTTCTCCTCTTTCCTGGAAAGTGCATCATCAACTTTGTTGTCTCTACCTCTCTTATACTCGACAGTAAAATCATACCCCATGAGCTTTGAGATCCACTTGAGCACTCCCTCACCAACTTCCTTATGTCCTTCCTCATTCCTTGCCAGTAAAAATCCAACTAGCATTCTTTAGAGTTTTGTGATATCCAAGATGGCCTGCTTCAGGATTATGATCAATACGCTGCAACACCTTTTGATGAAAGGGTGATGAAGGCACTAACAGCAATTTTCCTTTTCTGAAAATGAGTCCTTGCTGAAGAGAAAATTCCTTAGAGATTTGCTTCCCTTGCTGTAAATCACCCAAAAGATTAGCAACATCAACAGAGAATGCATAACTTTGCTTAAGCTCTTCTAACCACACAAGAGTGGGGAATGAAATAAGAGCCAATGTAGTTGACTCTTTCTCCTCTTTCCTGGAAAGTGCATCATCAACTTTGTTGTCTCTACCTCTCTTGTACTCGGCAGTAAAATCATACCCCATGAGCTTTGAGATCCACTTGAGCACTCTCACCAACTTCCTTATGTCCTTCCTCATTCCTTGCCAGTAAAAATCCAACTAGCCTTCTGTAGAGTTTTGTAATACCCAAGATGGCCTACTTCAGGATTATGATTAATACGCTGCAACACCTTTTGATGAAAGGGTGATGAAGGCACTAACAACAATTTTCCTTTTCTAAAAATGAGTCATTGCTGAAGAGAAAATTCCTTAGAGACTTGCTTCCCTTGCTGTAAATAACCCAAAAGATTAGCAACATCAACAGAGAATGCATAACTTTGCTTAAGCTCTTCTAATCACACAGGAGTGGGGAATGAAATAAGAGCCAATGTAGTTGACTCTTTCTCCTCTTTCCTGGAAAGTGCATCAGCAACTTTGTTGTCTCTACCTCTCTTGTACTCGACAGTAAAATCATACCCCATGAGCTTTGAGATCCACTTGTGTTGAGCCTCAGTAGCCACCTTCAGCTCCAATAAATGTTTCAGTGCTTATTGGTTAGTTTTGATCTCGAATGTCTAACCCAACAGATATGGCCTCCACTTGCCCACTGCACATACCAATGCTAAGAATTCTTTTTCATAAGTTGACAAGGACAATGCCTTGCCCTTCAAAGCCTTACTAAAAAAAGCTATTGGCTGACTATCCTGCATTAACACAACTCCTAGCCCCACCCCGAGGCATCACACTCAATTGTAAATTCTTTAGAAAAATCTGGCAACTTCAAGACAGAAGGCTTTGCAACAACAGCCTTCAAATGATTAAAGGCTTCTTCAACTTCTATGGACCAAACAAATGAATTCTTCTTCAATAACATTGTTAATGGGGCAGCAATGGATCCATAACTGTTGATGAATTTTCTGTAGTAACCAGTAAGGCCTAAAAACCCTCTTAGTGCCTTCACTGTTTTTGGTATAGGCCAATCAAGCCTGGAAGAAATTTTAGTTGGGTCTGCCATTACTCCCTTTCCAGAAATAATATGTCCAAGATAATCAACTTCAGTAACTACAAACTTGCATTTTGATCTTTTTGCACCATGTTTTGGCTATAAATCAAGATATCATTGAAAGAAACTAACACAAATTTTTAAAGATAAGGCTTGAAAACAAGGTTCATCAAACCTTGAAAGGTTGCAGGTGCATTGGTAAGCGCAAATGGCATTACCAAGAACTTATAGTGGCCCCCATGAGTTCTAAATACAGTTTTAGGTATGTCATCTTCCTTTACCCTTATTTGATGATAGCCTGATATGAGATCAAGCTTGGAAAAAAATTTTGCACCACAAAGTTCATCAAGCAGCTCATCAATGACAGGAATTGGAAACTTGTCTTTGATAGTTGCTTGATTGAGTGCTTGATAATCCATACACATCCTCCAAGTTCCATCAGCTTTTTTAACAAGCAGAACAGGAGATGAAAATGGACTTTGACTAGTTCTTATAACTCCATTCTTCAACAAGTCTTGCACAATTTTTTCTTTCTCTGATTTCTAGTAGTGAGGATATCGATAAGGCCCCACTGAAATTGGTGCAGTGCCTTCCTTTAATAGAATCTGGTGATCAAAGGCTCTAACTGGTGACAACCCCCCTGGCTCCTCAAATACTGAACCAAATTGCTGCAACACTTCCTCTACTTCAGCTTGCAACTCAACTTTTTCTAGTCTTGGTTCAACTGCCACCAATTGCAATAACCACCCTTACTTCCTAACAAAAGAGGACTTCAACAAATTAGTCCCAGCTTCCCATTCTGTCACATCAGAATTAATACCTTCTAATGACAACTTCCTGTCCTTAACTCCAAACTGCATAGACATATTAGTAAAATCCCATTGAATGGGACCCAATGTCTTCAGCCACTGAACTCCTAACACAATGTCACAGCCACCAAGAGTGAGGACATGAAATGGAATTCTGAATTTAGTACCCTGAATACTGATCAGCTCTTCACATTTACCCTGACTGAATATTTTGGTTCCATTTGCCACCTTAACTTGCAAACCACCATCCTCTACCACCTTCAATTTTGCAGATTCCACTACTAATGGATCCATGAAGTTATGAGTGGATCCTGAGTCTACAAGAATTTCAATAGACATGGAGCCAATCTTCCCCTGCAACTTCATAGCATTACTATTAATGCAACCTGAGATAACATGTAATGATACCTCAAACTTTTCAATGCCCTTCTTCCCTTCTTCTTCCCTTCTTCTTCAAATTCAGGCAACAATTCTCCTTCACCATTGTCAACCACTTCTTGCTCAACACTAGTTTCCCCATGCAAAAAATACACTTTTGAGGCCTTGCAAATATGGTTAGGATTCCATTTTTCATCACAATGATAACAAATCCCTTTTTTTCCTTTTTCATCCATTTGAGCAGAAGTAATCTTCCTTATAGGAACCATGCTTTTCTGCCCTTTAGTAGTTAAATCACCCCCATGGTCAATAGGCCACTTATCACTATAATGTCCAATCTATCTCCAAGATTTCCTTGAGGATAACACATACTCTTCCTGCATTTTAGCTAAACCAAAAGCAGCTCCAAGATTTAGTGGATTAAACATCTTTACAGGCAGCCTTATCTCGTCTTTCAATCCACTAACAAAGCAGCTAAGCTTATGTTTTTCAAACAAGCCTTTCAACCTATTTGACAAGGTTTCAAACTGAGATTTATACAAACTAACATAATTAGTTTGTTTTAGTCTGGTTAATGCTTCCATTGGATCATCATAAGTAGATGGTCCAAATCTGACTTGCATTGCCACGACTAAAGATTCCCAAGAATTGAACTGCCCCGAGTCTAAAGCATCTTGGTACCAAACCAATGCTTCTCCCTCCATATGGTGTGAAGCCACCATTAATTTTTTATGAAAATGTACTTGATAAAAATCAAAGTACTGGTTGGCCTTAAAGACCCAACCCACAGGATCAATACTAGCAAATCTTGGAAAATCTAATCAAAAATTCCTCTGAAACACAGGCCTATCCTCCTGACCTCTAGGCTCATTAGAAACCTCTCTATCATGGCGAGAGTTTTCATTAACAGTTTCAACGAAAGACCACAACATGTCATAAAATTGTTCTAACCTTTCTGCCGTACCATTGATTGCTTGTTGATGGTTCTCCTACTGCCTTTGAACCATTTCTTGTTGTTTCTGATATCCATCTTGCTGACTTTTCATGGCGGCACGAGTACCCTCCACCATCACAACCTCTTCAAGATCGACTACTACTGATACCACTTGTAAGGATCCTTCTAGATCCTCACTGCCAAACACTCAGAATCATACAGAGGAAAGCAACAAACAAACACAGAGAAAACTCAAAAAGTATAATCAAGATTCCATGGTGAATCTTGCAGAGAATCTTCGAGGGATTCTCAACCTCCAGAAAATGATCTCACTAAAATCTTTGATGCCCATTTACATGATTACTCCTGCTTTTATAGAAGCGGTTGTGAAGAAGAAAAACAGTATAATGCTCTAATACTCAAAACGCAAACTACAAAAAGCTAAACGCAAAAGAAGAATTACAACAATGACAAAACGCACCATTTTACTTATTTCTTACAACAGACCAAAACACATCGTTTTACTAAAGGACTTTATTTCGTTATTTCTGTTATTCTCAATCAGTTAATTCAATTATTCACCTTCTACACAGACTGCACTTCCATACTTCCCTTCACCCTCTTCAAGCCTTGCCCACTGCATCCGTGACAGATCGAGATAAACGCTCCACAAATCTATCCTCTTTGGGCTCTTGCGCAGAATTCTTTGATACATGGGGAGTCTCATGAACATAGTCAAAGTCTGCAAAACATATTTTTAGAAACACAATATCCTCCCATGCACTGCTAGAAAACATCATTGCTGTTGTTGGAAGCTAAGCAGCTTGCGTCAACCCAAGAAAGTGCCATATGATATAGAGACAATTACCATGCAATGCAAAAAGCCCAGCCCATTAGAATATCTATAAATGTATTTAACAAGTAGTTCCCATGAAAAAACCAGCAGTTAGTGGCAAATATGCAATCTTAGCAGATAATGAGGCTTTCTGTTATAAACATGACTAGTTGATACATGGGGAGTCTCATGAACCAGAGGTCCATATCCTTTCTTTTGTAACACAGGTCGATTCCAATTAAACCCAGCAGAAGTAACTATATGGCAGACCCATTATAATAGTTCAAGGGGAGTGGGGAATGAATCCATGGTCGACCTATAAGAGGGCAGGGTCAAGTGGGGGTACCTCCAATAGCAGAGATAGTCATATAGAGTTGCAAATAAAGTAATTGCATATGAGGGAAGCAGCCAGAATAAAAAAGTAAGAAGCAAATAGCTCAAATAATACCTTTCAGCAATAAAACGGGTTTTCTTGGAACCAGCCATAGAAAGCATGAAAGGCAGGTACTTTATCCAAACAAAACTGCTATTAGGAGAGCTTCTAACCAGTTTTTCAAATTCATCAGCAGTTCTTGGTATATCATTCTTCACTAGTCTTTCCTCAGCAGCCCTCATTTCTTGCTCTTTGCTCAGTTTATATTCCAAGTTAAAATGAATGGAAACATGAAAAATATAGCAATAATCTTAGAAAAAGCAATTAACCAAAAACTGGAAAGTGTAAAAATTGAAATGACCTCTCTTTCTTTGCCTTTTTATTTGCTTTTTTCTTGTTCCTTTCATTTACAGTGCCTGCCTCATCAATATTCTCTTGATCTTGACCTACTAAGTTATCCATATTGGGATCAATGTCATCAAGACTGATGTCAAGTGGAGGAATGGAAGCCCACAATTCTGCTTGCGCAAGAATTGGGTAGTCTCCATTTTCACCTTCCGTATCCATATTTTGATCCCCTAGCAAACTGCCACCCGGAAACATTAGCAACCCAGTAAAATCATTGTCTCTAATGCTTTCATCCGGGTCTTGTTGTGAGGGTAGTTGAAAATCAATCGTGTCCCCCATATAAGAATCTTTCATCCCAAGAGATATTCGGCGCCTTTGTTCATCCACCTGAAACAGAATCAAAATACATAAGAAAATCAATCTATGAAATTGCTGACCAAGTAAGAAAAACATCCTAATGATATTGGTGAAATTGACAAATCGTTCAGTTGCATGAGGTTGATACAACCCACCGACAGCCAATCAAAACTACCAATGATTCAAAGATAATCCAAAGTATTGTATCTCTTCCCCCCCTTTAAAATGACAGTGTGACTCTTAACAATTCTTCAAATACAATATGTTCACCGGTACTATCTTCGCTGTCACTCTCTCCCCTGCTCTATATCTAGTGTCTATGTGATCAATATGATCATCTGAAAGCTCTGACATGTGGCACAATCAAACCTATGCAAAGAAATAAGCATCAATACACATAAATTCCAAGTCAAGGTGCAAACATGACAATACAAGGGGAACGAATTGACCCAAAACCATATATTTTTCAATTGAAAAATCAAAAACAATGCAAAGAACTTCTATGTATTTTATAACTAAAGAGATCCTGCACCATCCAGATGAAATAATCCCGATTAATTAAAAAAGAAAGGTTGACTTTTAAAAATTTAGGAAGTTGCTTAATGCCAGGGACATTTCCAAGCTCCAGAAAACCAGAAAGCTTTATTTTAATGACTTAACTTCAAGTGAATAGCTTATTTCTTACCAAGTTCGTGTCATCAATTGTGATAAACAAACCATATGACTCCACCCGCTTGATTCTGCCAGAAATAAAAGTTCCAATGTGCAGAGTGGCTCAAATCGTTAATTTCAGATTTTGCTGAGCGGCTTCCACCTAATGTCTTCAAGGTAACTTCAACTCGCCTTGATAAAGATCAACGGATAACACCCTGCACAAGGATTCTCAGTTCATTGCTCCATCTATGATCTATCTATACATCTACATATCACTTCAACCAACAAGTAAAAAAGAAAAATGAGACTTACCTGCCAACCAGAAGTTTTCCAACTGGGAAATCTTTCTCAGGGTTCTGAACATATCCATCAGATAAGTTTGAGAGAAGAATTTTGGCATCAATCTTCCGAGAAAGCCAAATGAAACATCCTTTCAATGTAACATTCTTCACGTAACTCTATCAAGCATGATCAAATAAGCAGCTATAAAAATGAAGCAATGTTACATGATTGGAACGTGAATTATACATGAGTCAAACAGATCAGAGTACGCACTTGATTGACAATGGAAAAGAATAAAAGATTAAGCAAAAAATGAAAAATTGCATGTTGAATATTTCATGGTGAAGGTTCCACTGGCCTACTGAATCCCATTTGTCTCAACAAGATTGAATACGACTAAGATAATGGGGACAGAGTTTGCCAAAAAAGCAGGACATTGTTTTGTATCAAGATGAAAGCTCCCAGCCCCTAAAAGCTATAAAAATATCCAGTACCTGAACAACAATATTAGGATTAAGCTCCTCAATCTCTTCAACACGTTTAGAAGATGGATGCCTGTAAATCACAAGCCAATGGTTTCATTTTACTTATAAAAAAATCATAAAAAAATGTCGTGCTTAGATAAAGGAGTATAAATAAGGAAAACTGCCAGAGGGACATATTTTTAACATCTTGGATACACATTAACAGTTCTTAGCAGATGTTCCCTCAAATGCTTTGAAGGGGTGAGAGAATGTTTTGATTAACTAAATCAAATCCTAGAAAATGAGAGATCCACCAGAAAATATGAAATTGCTCATAAGGACAAAGCAAAAGGGGAGGGGGCCAAGGCCCCTCAAATGCTTTGAAAAACAACAGACAAAATGCAAGGGTTTATGCTACTTCTGAGCAGTGCCTGGCCCCTCCCAGAATGTTTCTAGCTTCATCCCTGATAACTCCATCCTTTCTTGGAAGTGGTTTGCACACTAAAGAAAAGTTTATGAGGCTTAAAGCATTTTTAATTTATATTAATATCTTAACAATAACTGGAGCACCAAAGTTGGTCGTAATTAAAAGCCATCCATCAATGTCCACAACAACTTTCATGCACCGAAGTTTAACAATATAAACTTCTAATTTTGATCAGATTAGCAATCCTCACTACTTACCGTATGTCACAGATTTCTGCAGGAGACTGAGTAAGCATGCCATCTAAAGAAGAACGTAATGACAAATCAACATGAATAGTGCCCTTGAAAGAGAGGTTGACTTCCAGCACTTTGCATCTGACAAATTGACCTTCATAATATCCAGATAATGGGTCAGGCACCCATGAGTCTCTAAGTTCCATAAAATGTACTCTACCATACAGTTGAGGACCAATTTGCACGAGCAATCCACCAATACCTGCAAGTATTTTGGATATTCTTCCACCCACAACATCTCCTTCATGAACATGAGATGTAACATCATTCAAATAAATACATTTCAGTTGATCCATTATCAAGCCCAAATTATCAAGCTTAACAAAAATTTATATCCTGCCGAAATAAATTTTGGGCCCCTAGCCTATTTCGAAATTTCTCGTTAAAAAAAAATCAAGGGAGCTTCCCACATATATTAACCTTAAAAAAATTTATAGAACAGGGCTTGGCTTAGGCTTTTTGTTGGACCCAGGTGTTACAAGTAAATTCTACCACTCTAATACAACGTGATATTAAAAGAATAATAATTTTTTAATACTGTCAGGTATAGTAGAAATTGAGTTAATTCATCAGGTAATCTTTATTTATTTATTTTAATTCTTTCAATATATCATAAAAGATTCATATCATCCGACTCATCTTTATTTTGTTGCAAGACCACAGGATGAGGGACTTTGGGAGCTGACTAGTGGTCCTCGGTGCTGCTTCTATTGCCACCCTGGATTGGTTTCGTGCCGCCGAACGGATGTGTAAAAAAATAAATAAATAATATTTATAATTATAAAGTGCCAAACACCGCGCATTCATTATTTAAAAAATTGAGTAAATATAAGATTTATATATATATATATATAAATTTAAGTGAACTCCGCTCTTTCAAAAAGAGGGTGCGATGCTTGCACAACTAATAATTATATTTAGCATTACCCATCATGCAAAATTCTCCACGTAAGGAACAATTAACTATTCATGCCAGTTAAAAGTCATTGCACTAAGGCATAAAGGCAATGAGGCATAGCAAGACGCCACTGATCATCAAAATCCAAGACACTTATCATATGCAATATGCAACAATCCTGGCACTATTTATAAGTGGATGAGTTTCACAAGAATGTTGAACGAGGAAAGAAAAAGGAATAGCCCACAAGAGTACATGAGTTCCATTTTCCTTTTTTCCTAATCATGAATTATCAAATCCTGCATGCGTATGTTGTATATAGATGGAAATTCACCGGTACAACAATCTTGAAGCCAAGTATATTTATTCCCGTATGTAACTTTAGAGAGAGAGAGAGAGAGAGAGAGAGAGAGAAGTTTCCACAATTGCCCGTTTACCTATCACCATCGAGAAGAACAACGCTTCCCACACAAATGGCTGTTTCAAACCAACAGGGCAGCCGCGAAATCCTAGCTTTCTCATTTCTCTTCTCTTTCATGTCGTACCAGAAGGGCTTCTTATCGTCAGGCTGCACCAGGACCTTCTCGCCATTTTTTGAAAGCGCTAAAGGTTTGCAGCGCTCAATCATCCAAGGCTCCGCAACTCCTAGTAGTGATATGGTATAAAGCCGAGTCCAGGAGCTCTCCACCCCGTACTCCTTCATCACCCAAAAATGGCTATGCGTCGCATAAACATTCTGACAAACACATAGCCAATTTTCCAAAACTCCCAAACTGAGATTCGACTCATTATTTTGTTGAATGGGTATTGTATACTCCCGAAATTTGTCCGTAGCAAGATCAAAATTTAAAAGAATCTCTTGATTATCTTCAAGAATAGAACGACCAACAAACCAATGCAAAACACCATTTAAAGATGCTGCATCTGAAATAATGCTGAAGAATTTAATCGGCCATTCATCCTTAATCCTCCTCCAAGAATGTGTTTTCAAACTATATATCTTCACTTCGGACGCCAATCCATCAACATGTCTTTCTTTAAATTGAACAATTCTAAAAATCTTGTAGTCATCGTTGAGAACATCGTGACCGAATGCTAAGCTAGGCAAGAAATGAGCATTAGAACCATGAAGATTTTCTATCGGTTCAAATGGAAGTTGTTTGTATTTTCGGATCAATGGATTCCAAATGATAATCACATTGTCACTGTCATGAAGGGTAACTAGACTATTGGAATAACCTACGAGTAGTATTTTTCGATAGCGCAGCGGCAGCGGATAGTATAATTGCACGGTTCTACCAAAACGATCGTCGTTGTAGAAGGGTACCCATCCGCAATCTGGCCGAACGATGTCGCATTCTAATGTAATGAGAGCGCGTTCCCTGACCTTGGAGCTCTCGAGATGGTTAGTAATGAAATATGGACTATTGATCAGAGCACGGTAATGATCGGACAGACACTGGAAACGTAACAGAGACTTCACTGGAAGCATGAGAAGTATTTCGTGGACTATGTGAGATGGAAACTTGGCATTGATGGAGGAGTCGGTATGTACGTAGCCCATGGGTCGTTCCCTGTTAAGAGAGAACATACTGCATATGAAGCAAACTGAGCAAATCTCGGAAAGAAAGAAAGCTCTGTTTCTCGGAAAGAAAGAAAGCTCTGTTATTCTTTTCATACGAACTGAACTTTTTACACAGAGTTTGTACAGTATTTATACAAGAAGGTGAAGTAACTACAGGAAGGTGAGGAAGTAACTAAGTAAGACGGNTGTACGTAGCCCATGGGTCGTTCCCTGTTAAGAGAGAACATACTGCATATGAAGCAAACTGAGCAAATCTCGGAAAGAAAGAAAGCTCTGTTTCTCGGAAAGAAAGAAAGCTCTGTTGTTCTTTTCATACGAACTGAACATTTTACACAGAGTTTGTACAGTATTTATACAAGAAGGTGAAGTAACTACAGGAAGGTGAGGAAGTAACTAAGTAACTAACTATATTAGTTACAACGTGCCAGCTCATAATATACATCTGTGATAGCATATTCAGCAAACTCAAAGAGAAAATGTTATAATTTGATATTACCGCTTAAAGTTATAATTTGAATTTTGAATATTTGAATTTCGTTATTTTACTTAATAATTAAAAAAATAATTACTAATAAAATTATATATTTTTTTAATTTTTTTTAATGATTAAGAATGTTAAACAATATTTATAAAAAAAACAAATTACACATTTCTTTTAGCGGTACGCTAGCCGTACATGTGCCATGTGCTCCTATGTAAAATCTATTTGTAGGCTTTTATTTTTTAAGCACCCAATACATTATTGATATGAAATCTTTTCGCATGGGTTATGCTAAAATATGATTAGTATTTTATTTTTTAAGCATCCAATATATCACTTATGTGAAATCGTGAAAAATTCTTGAGACTACTTGCGCACGAGCCAAAAACGCATAGCTTCATTAATTATGAAAACAGTGTCATTCCATTAAGTGCCCCTTCACACCATAGAACTCTCCTATCTTCCATGCAGAAACACATTGTCTCATATTCTCTCATCTTTACTGCTGAAACACATTGTCCCCTTCATATCGAGATCACCGTCACCTTTGTCAGTGCGAGACCCCACCCCTTTCCTTAGCTCAAAGCTACCGTGGCCCATCCCCCATCTTCACATGTCACTCCCTAAGTACCCTCACGCCCTTTTTCCGTTCAACACCCACTCTAAGTCACTCTTCTTTACTGTTATTCCTTTAGGAAAAACATTACCACCAAATTCCATCACCAACATTATCCAGAAGATTGTTCATTCCTTTAGATTCCTCAAAGGTGATGTTCAGGGTTCTTTAGTGGAATTCGATGGGGCAATTGAGTTGGACCATCGTCAAAAGGCATGTAGGTTACAGGGATACTTGATAACCTATGATTGTAATGTGAATATATTGTTTTTTTAATTGGATTATATCATTTATATTTGTCGGATTGTTTTGCAAAGGAGGCTCTCGTTATACTATCTTGACAAGTAAAATAAATAATAGTTCTTTGCTGGTTCCATTTCTTTTACTTTTTGGAAAATTTTGGAAAGGAAAGATAAGCAGGGTTTTGAATTTTAAAAATCTTGATATTTAGAGGAAGCAGAAGAATCTGCTCAATTTGTTGTAATCTATTTACTTATTTATTTCCCATTTAGAAGCTGTCCAAGCTAGACTCAATATTACTATTCCAAATGTCCTGCATGCTCCTCCTCCAATCCTTACGCCTATGACTTTTGCCCGTTCTGGTCAATCATTAAGAAAACCTTAAGCGTATATACTTATAACAGTTCCACTACAGAGCGGTCCGGCAGTTAAGTTGAGAATAGTAGCCCTCCATTCACACGGTGACACTTACAAAAACACAATAAACCCTTTAGACCTCACCACATAGAATCACAAGCAATTTGCAGAATCAGGCTTCCAAGTTCCCGATTTCTTTTCTTGTCTTCGTGCACTTCCAGCCCACCTCCTTGCTGCGCCACCAAGCCAGCCGCCCACCGACCAAGACTTGAGCACCATCGTCGGCCACCGACCAAGGTTTCACCACCACCATCTAATTCCGACGTCGAAGCAAGTTACCACTTCAGTAAATTTTCAGACCAACCTTGAGCTTGTCTTTCCGTTGATTAGGCAACTTAGCAGCTCCAAGTAGCATTGTAGTGTGAGCATCGTGTCCACACCTATGCATTTTACCATCAATCTTGCTCTTATGCTCCTAATCAACAAGCTCCTACACAACATTCGTTATGAAATATACCTAAAACTAGCAAAACCCTACATTTAAAACAGAAAATGCCTCAAACAAATGAAATAAAGTGGAATTCTGGATATCGCTCATTTACTTGCAAGGCAGGGCGTCCATGTTTGCTCAAAGAGCGACAACAGGGGGGAGAACCCAAGCCAATCTGCACAACAATGCCAGTTTTGGCAAGTAGGTAGGAGTAAGAGATGCCAAGCCTTTCGAGTTCTCTGCGGATGAGAGCGCTGGTGTTGTGTTCTTGGAAACGGAGCTCTGGGTGTTCATGGATTTTCCTTCTTATCCAGACCAGCCAATCTTTGTCTTGCTGGGCAGAGCTTTGAAGCTGTTTAGAATAATCAGGGTCTTGGGAGCTTTGGATTGGAGAAAAGGAAGTGAGCGTCAGGAGCGCAACAAGAAGAAGAGTTTGAAAGACAAAGAAGGTATCCCACTTGGCTTGCAATTCCATGGACGACTATGGCTTCAATTGCCCGGAAAATTGATTTTTGTCATTGGAGGAAATTGCAGATACCTATGCATCTGTCACAGTTCAACATCAGCACGATGAGGGTGGTGATACTATTGAGCTCGTCGGGATTCCTCAAGAAGAAGTAGAAAGGGCAGCATACGAGTGAGGAAGAATGGGTGTATTGGATTCAATGATCGGGTGTATGCAGATGTAAAATAAACACACTAAACCGCCTACGTGTCGCCGTGTGAATGGAAGATTGCTATTCTCGGTTTAATGGATAGATTGTTCCCCTTGATTTATCATTGGATGCAGCTACTATGCCGCCCCATATTGACCGCTGGGC
>QEOW01000440.1:20945-32379 GCA_003123825.1 Juglans hindsii | reverse complement strand
TGATACATGGGGAGTCTCATGAACCAGGAGGTCCATATCCTTTCTTTTGTAACACAGGTCGATTCCAATTAAACCCAGCAGAAGTAAATATATGGCAGACCCATTATAATAGTTCAAGGGGAGTGGGGAATCCATGGTCGACCTATAAGAGGGCAGGGTCAAGTGGGGGTACCTCCAATAGCAGAGATAGTCATATAGAGTTGCAAATAAAGTAATTGCATATGAGGGAAGCAGCCAGAATAAAAAAGTAAGAAGCAAATAGCTCAAATAATACCTTTCAGCAATAAAACGGGCTTTCTCGGCATCAGCCATAGAGAGCATGAAAGCCATGTAATTTATCCAAACAAAACTGCTATTAGGAGAGCTTCTAACCAGTTTTTCAAATTCATCAGCAGTTCTTGGTATATCATTCTTCACTAGTCTTTCCTCAGCAGCCCTCATTTCTTGCTCTCTGCTCAGTTTATTTTCCAAGTTAAAATGAACGGAAACATGAAAAATATAGCACTAATCTTAGAAAAAGCAATTGACCAAAAACTGGAAAGTGTAAAAATTGAAATGACCTCTCTTTCTTTGCCTTTTTATTTGCTTTTTTCTTGTTCCTTCCATTTACAGTGCCTGCCTCATCAACATTCTCTTGATCNCTAGAAAACATCATTGCTGTTGTTGTTGGAAGCTAAGCAGCTTGCGTCAACACAAGAAAGTGCCATATGAGATAGAGACCATTACCATGCAATGCAAAAAGCCCAGTCCATTAGAATATCTATAAATGTATTTACAAAGCAGTTCGCATGAAAAACCAGCAGAGTTAGTGGCAAATATGCAATCTTAGCAGAGAATGAGGCTTTCTGTTATAAACATGACTAGCTGATACATGGGGAGTCTCATGAACCAGGAGGTCCATATCCTTTCTTTTGTAACACAGGTCGATTCCAATTAAACCCAGCAGAAGTAAATATATGGCAGACCCATTATAATAGTTCAAGGGGAGTGGGGAATCCATGGTCGACCTATAAGAGGGCAGGGTCAAGTGGGGGTACCTCCAATAGCAGAGATAGTCATATAGAGTTGCAAATAAAGTAATTGCATATGAGGGAAGCAGCCAGAATAAAAAAGTAAGAAGCAAATAGCTCAAATAATACCTTTCAGCAATAAAACGGGCTTTCTCGGCATCAGCCATAGAGAGCATGAAAGCCATGTAATTTATCCAAACAAAACTGCTATTAGGAGAGCTTCTAACCAGTTTTTCAAATTCATCAGCAGTTCTTGGTATATCATTCTTCACTAGTCTTTCCTCAGCAGCCCTCATTTCTTGCTCTCTGCTCAGTTTATTTTCCAAGTTAAAATGAACGGAAACATGAAAAATATAGCACTAATCTTAGAAAAAGCAATTGACCAAAAACTGGAAAGTGTAAAAATTGAAATGACCTCTCTTTCTTTGCCTTTTTATTTGCTTTTTTCTTGTTCCTTCCATTTACAGTGCCTGCCTCATCAACATTCTCTTGATCTTGACCTACTAAGTTATCCATATTGGAATCAATGTCATCAAGACTGATGTCAAGTGGAGGAATGGAAGCCCTCAATTCTGCTTGCGCAAGAATTGGGCAGTCTCCATTTTCACCTTCAGTATCCATATTTTGATCCCCTAGCAAACTGCCACCAGGAAACGTTAGCAACTCAGTAAAATCATTGTCTCTAATGCTTTCATCCGGGTCTTGTTGTGAGGGTAGTTGAAAATCAATCGTGTCCCCCATATAAGAATCTTTCATCCCAAGAGATATTCGGCGCCTTTGTTCATCCACCTGAAACAGAATCAAAATACATAAGAAAATCAATCCATGAAATTACTGGCCAAGTAAGAAAAACATCCTAATGATATTAGTGACATTGACAAATCGTTCAGTTGCATGAGGTTGATACAACCCACCGACTGCCAATCAAAACTACCAATGATTCAAAGATAATCCAAAGTATTATATCTCTTCCCCCCCTTTAAAAGGACAGTGTGACTCTTAACAATTCTTCAAAGACAATCTGTTCACCTTTAATATCTTCGCTGTCACTCTCTCCCCTGCTCTATATTTACCGTCTATGTGATCAATATGATCATCTGCAAGCTCTGACACGTGGCACAATCCAACCTATGCAAAGAAATAAGCATCAATACACATAAATTCCAAGTCAAGGTGCATACATGACAATACAAGGGAAACTAATTGACCGAAAACCACATATTTTTCAATAGCAAAATCAACAACAATGCAAAGAACTTCTATATATTTTATAACTAAAGAGATCCTGCACCATCCAGCTGAAATAATCCCGATTAATTAAAAAAGAAAGGTTGACTTTTAAAAAATTTAGGAAGTTGCTTAATGCCCGGGACATTTCCAATCTCCAGAAAACCAGAAAGCCTTATTTTAATGACTTAACTTCAAGTGAATAGCTTATTTCTTACCAAGTTCGTGTCAGCAATTATGATAAACAAACCATATGACTCCACCCGCATGATTCTGCCAGAAATAAAAGTTCCAATGTGCAGAGTGCTCAAATCGTTAATTTCAGATTTTGGTGAGCAGCTTCCACCTAATGTCTTCAAGGTAACTTCAACTCGCCTTGATAAAGGCTCAACGGATAACACCCTGCACAAGGATTCTCAGTTCATTGCTCCATCTATCTACACCTCTACATATCACTTCAACCAACAAGTAAAAAAGACAAATGAGACTTACCTGCCAACTAGAAGTTTTCCAACTGGGAAATCTTTCTCAGGGTTCTCAACATATCCATCAGATAAGTTTGAGAGAAGAATTTTGGCATCAATCTTCCGAGAAAGCCAAATGAAACATCCTTTCGATGTAACATTCTTCACATAACCCTATCAAGAATGATCAAATAAGCAGCTATAAAAATGAAGCAATATTACATGATTGGAATGTGAATTATACATAAGTCAAACAAATCAGTGGATGCACTTGATTGACAATGGAAAGGAATAAAAGATTAAGCAAAAACAGAAAAATTGCATGTTGAATATTTCTTGGTGAAGGTTCCACCGGCCTACTGAATCCCATTTGTCTCAACAAGATTGAATACGACTAAGATAATGGGGACAGAGTTTGCCAAAAAAGCAGGACATTGTTTTGTATCAAGATGAAAGCTCCCAGCCCCTAAAAGCTATAAAAATATCCAGTACCTGAACAACAATATTAGGATTAAGCTCCTCAATCTCTTCAACACGTTTAGAAGGAGGATGCCTGTAAATCACAAGACAATGGTTTCATTTTACTTATAAAAAAATAATAAAAAAATGTCGTGCTTAGATAAAGGAGTATAAATAAGGAAAACTGCCAGAGGGACATATTTTTAACATCTTGGATACACATTGAAAGTTCTTAGCAGATGTTCCCAAAATGTTATAGAAAATATGTAGTTTTTTGTTATTATTACTATAATTGAAGGGGTGAGAGAATGTTTTGATTAACTAAATCAAATCCTAGAAAATGAGAGATCCACCAGAAAATATGAAATTGCTCATAAGGACAAAGCAAAAGGGGAGGGGGCCAAGGCCCCTCCAATGCTTTGAAAGACAACAGACAAAATGCAAGGGTTTATGCTACTTCTGAGCAGTGCCTGGCCCCTCCCAGAATGTTTCTAGCTTCATCCCTGATTCCCTGATAACTCCATCCTTTCTTGGAAGTGGTTTGCACACTAAAGAAAAAATTTATGAGGCTTAAAGCATTTTTAATTTATATCAGTATCTTAACAATAACTGAAGCACCAAAGTTGGTCGTAATTAAAAGCCATCCATCAATGTCCACAACAATTTTCATGCATGTTTATGATGTTTGTACTTCTCTATTACTAGAGTAAGCTCTACATTGAGCACAACGGTAAATGGAAAATAAGAAACAAAAGGTTTAGTTTCTAAAGAAACAATATTGCCTACCCATGCATAACTATCCATCCTCACCAAGCAACAATATAAACTTGTAATTTTGATCAGATTAGCAATCCTCACTACTTACCGTATGTCACAGGTTTCTGCAGGAGACTGAGTAAGCATGCCATCTAAAGAAGAACGCAATGACAAATCAACATGAATAGTGCCCTTGAAAGAGAGGCTGACTTCCAGCACTTTGCATCTGACAAATTGACCTTCGTAGTATCCAGATAATGGGTCAGGCACCCATGAGTCTCTAAGTTCCATAAAATGTACTCTACCATACAGTTGAGGACCAATTTGCACGAGCAATCCACCAATACCTGCAAGTATTTTGGATATTCTTCCACCCACAACGTCTCCTTCATGAATATGAGATGTAACATCATTCAAATGGCTCGTCTCTAAATCATCTTTACCACCAACGTTTCCATAAGAGACAGCCAATGAAGGACTTAGAACCAACCGTATCAGCCTTTTCTCATTGTTAATACTTAAAATATGACCAGAAACACCTTTTCCTACATGAAAGCATTTCTGAAATCCCTCTAGTTCACTAGGGTCGTGTGCACTGTCAAGAATAAAAAGCTGAGCTCTCACATCTCGAGATACTGTTAACCAAACCCATTCACTGTCCACCTTATACACATAACCAGTGATGCATTGTCTAGTTGAAAAATCAACATCTTTGGCCATAAGCTTGTCCTCCATTTCAAAGGAATCTGTATTTAAATAGCAGCTTAGAATCTCATAGGCAATAAACTTCAGCAAACATGGATGCAAAGGTAGAATATTTAAAGCAATTTACAACATAATTTTTTCAAAGCACATTAATCGACAAACAAACAAGAAAATGAGTAACAGTGCCGAAGGATTAATTTGAATGTACGCATACATAAATTAAGTGTTTAACATTCTGTCCATGTAGCTAATAAAGCTATGATATTAGAGGTCTGAGTTAAGATGCCAAAAATTATCCTTTCCCTCTAAGGCTCTAATACATTGTCGTCTCAGCAAGAGAAAACAAGAAAAGAAGAGAAGCTGAAGTGTCAGTATTGCAGTTAAAACAGTGAGGGTCAGAAACAAGACTAGGCAAGCCTGAAGCATATACCAATTACAAGCATAAAAGAAAAGAAAGTAAGGACAGCATTTTGATTCTAGCCCATCACATAATTTAAAAGAGGAAGACTAAAGTCAAGCCCAATTGATTTTACTGTCACCGGATCATGAGAACTGAGATAGCTTTAAGATAGATCACCAGAAGGAAAATTATTAACATATTCTCTACCTGTAAGCAACTTAGGTTTCAATGACAGATCCCATTGGTAGCTTTTTTTATCCGATTGCTTAGCTTTCGCAATAATCCTTGCAGTCACAGTTTGCCCAACCTTTAAGTTACGAAATGGGTCTTCCAGACCATTAACATCATTCATCTGTTCACAGGACAAATTAAAATTGTGTATAAAAAGCCAAATAGAAACAATTAATAACATTTATGTAAAGAGAGATCAATAACTTATCAAAAAATATTGTGATCAAATAAATGCCTTAAATTTTTTGAAAACGATACCTCTGTTATATGAACTCTTCCATGAAACCCGATTCCAAATTTTAATCTTAGTCCAAGAGGCTTAATTTCAGTAATCTGGAAAGCAATAAAAGACAAATAAAAATTCAGTGACTAACTCAGTAAAAAAAATATAGGCACCAGGAGGTGTCTAGGAACAAAGTCCCCACTAATCCAGGGAGTGCACAGGTCCTTGGTAAGTAATTTTCCGCAAATACACATCGGATAGTTCAAGGAGGAACTCCGCCAACCCGATGGCTCTATAAATTATTTGCACACAAGGGTCAGAACCTTGGACATTGAGAGAGCATACCACCAAAGTCCAAGACCAACGCTCTTATCACTTGAGCCAACCCGTAAGAGCTAGTAGTTACAAACCAACCATTGAAAAGAAAAGAAAGTCGGGGCTCGTGTGATTTTTTTAGGCGAGTAAATTCAGCAGTAATTATAAAAGAATATGATTAGAATATCACAAAATACTCTGAATTATCTACCTCCGCATGAACCAGTGATCCCACTTTAAAGCTAGACTTCTTTCTGGCTCTTTTTGAACAGGATGTTTTGCTGGCCTGACTCATCTTATTAAGAAACAAAGGCAACCTCCCAAACGTTGAAGGGCTTGGACGAGCCATAACAGTGGCAATGACGCTACACCAAGAAAAAGAACTCACATTACTTCTTTATGAGTAATAATCAGCGATAAGACCAGTCATTGTACACAACAGAATAATACATCTTTAAAACTAAAAAACGACAAACAAAAATTACAGAAAAATTGACAATAAGCAAATAAACAAATTCACATTGAATGGTTATAAAAAAGTGTCAAATAAGCTACTTGTACTTCTTGTTGAGTAATAAATAATAATCAGAAATTAGGCAAATAGCAATACACAAAGGAACAATACAATTATACATCTTTACAATTCGAAAAACAAGAAGCAAAAATTAGACAAAAACTGACAGGAAGCAATAACAAAACTTTTAAATTACAGAGATGATGTAAACCATTAAGGCCAAGTGCGCTTTCAAGACATACAATGTGAGCAAATTTTAAGGAAAGGATTAATACAGTTTTGGAAGAGACAATGGCCAATTTGTGTGGTCCTATGGATGAAAAAAAAAAAAGTAGCTTTAAATTATTAACCATCAAAATTAAAGTTTACCTTTGTCCATTCAGAAATTGTTTCTGAGGGAACTTTTGACTGTTATAGTCTGATAACGATGCATATCCTACGGCATGATCACATTCTGGTACTGAAAGGACCTGCATTGGGCACAATGCATTTCAGAAACATAAGAGCTTAAGAATATATGTGAACAATTTTACCTAGCTACCAACACAAACAATAATCAAACACTTGCCAAGTAATTCTCTTTCACAATTTCCACAATTGCAGTTACTGTTTGATGCATTTCCAAGTCCATGGATGGTTCTTTTCTGCGTTTCTGAAACCATAATGGTAAATGTTAGGTCAAAATAAGAAAGAAAATATAAATAATCACATAAAAACCTTACATAAAGGAAAGAAGATACACCTATACCACACCAGACTCAAAAGTTAAAAAGTGACCCTAGATGAAAAGCACAGAATTTGATGACCTTATGAGATTGGCTTTTTAAACTTCTTCCTCTGGATTCACCAAAAAATTCTGGCTTTAGAGATAAATCAACTAGGCGTTCTGCCACGGCAACATCAAGAACTACGGCTTGAACTAGTGAGCCTGTTTCCACAGTGGTTCCCCCTACTGTAAACGTTATATTGCAATGATAAGAAATAGGTAGACGACAACAATAATTCAACAAAATAATCGAAACTTAAGGAGAAGATCATCTCACATTGATAGCGGGTAATGAAACCAAAAACGTCCACATACTTCTCAAAGCTGACAACAACTCCAACATCCTTTACCTCCTGAATTTTTCCCTCGATGACACTGCCAATACTAATTCCTTCAACCCACTTCAACTCAGAAGCCATGGAGTCCCGTGATTGCAGCCTGGCAACCTGGATAAGGAATACGGCCAAGGCTTAGAAAAATTATAGTATATAGCAGGTCTCCTATGTAACACCCCTGCTCTCCCGAGATCAATAACCAAGTCACTTTTATGAAATCCAAAATCGGGTGCTAAAAAGTTTTTATTATTTTAGCACGAAATTCAAATATTTTTTATAATAAATAAAATCGTTTAAAATATTTAAATCCTAAAAAAAAATAGGTAGAAAATATTTATTAAAATTTTTCAAACTTTATTACTACCAAAATTATAACTTAAAAGTTTTGTTCATGATATAGATCTCCGCTTTACCTTATTGGACCAAATCTTGTCCTGCAGATCCATTTTCGTAAAGTGGAAACTACTCATTTGTGTCAATTTCCAAAATGTAGTCTTAACTTTTCATGGCCCAACTCTCATAAATTCATATACCCATCAAACAACCCACGGAGCATAAGTCCAAGCCATGGCCCATTTAAAATTGCATAATCTATGACACGATATGTCATGCAAGCCCGTACACTCATAGCCTCTAACTCAAGGCTTAATGACGTGAACTGTGTGACTGAAGGTGGGGCACATAACGGTGGTTCACAGTGGCTCAAAACTGGCGCTAGCTAGAGAGAGAAATAGGGGGGAGAGAGAGAGAGCTTGATCGAGAGATAGAGAGAAGGTCTACGCACCATGCAACGTGAGGGCTGCGGACAATGGTGCTGGACGTCGACTGGGCGGCGCCCAATGGTGGACACTCACTTTCCGGCGAGTAGCGGTAGCCAGGCCGTGCAACGGTGAACGTGGGAGGTGTTTTCGAGCTGTTTGCAGCAGTACAGGGGCCGTGGGCACGTTGGGTCTTCGCTGCCACGTTACACATACACGGCTTACGTCGGTGGTTTCCTATCTCCGTTGTGGCTGGGCTCAATATGGGTCTCTTGGGTTCGATGGTGGAAGTCTGGGAGGAGTTTAATCGTGGGAGGCTGCTCTGTTTTGAGGTTGGAAAACAGAGGACTTTTGTTGGTTGTTTACGGTGGAGGGAGGGGCCGTTTCTTTGCGACAGTGGCTGGGTAGCGTGGGCCACGGTGCGGACTTGTGGTGGCTTAAGGATGGGGAGTCGTATGGTGGTGGGCAGTTACGGTCGGATTCCCGACAGCTTTGGGTGGCTTTCCTGCAGTTCGGTGTTGCCGGACGTAGAGGAGTACTATCAAACGGCTTCTTTCCAGTGGCTGTGACGCCGGTCTGGTTGTGGAGTCTTTTGTGAAGGAAGGATGCGGCAGCAACGTGGGGAGGGGGTCTGTTTGTACGTACGGCGGTGGCTTGGAGGTGCTCTGCGTGCGTGATTGTGGCTGCCGTTAAGGTCCCTTGGAGGCTGCGGCGTGCTGAAGGTATAAAGATAACTAACTAGGGCTTAAGCACTTGAAGAAGAAGAAGATGAACGTACAGTGCATGGGGTTGAATATATATAAGGCAGTCCGGTAAAATTCTAGTTTGATTGAAATTGAACACGTTCATAAGGTTGGGAATAAATAAACCGGGCTTAGTTCTCGTGGGTGCGGGTTAATTTGTTTGGTAAATATTAATCCGGCTTTAATTTAGTTATTGGACAAGGCCTTGTTTGTTTTCAGAAAACATGTAATCTCATCTCACCTCATTATTACAACTTTCTCAAATTCTCGTACAAAATAAAATAAATAATTCAAAATTTTCAAATCTCAAAACAAAACAAAAAAAAATATTAAAAAATATATTCTAACAATATTTTATTCAACTTTTTAACTTTAATCTTATCTCATCTCATCTCATCTCTGAAAACAAACCAGCCCTATAAAAACTATTAATCCACTCTAATAAATTTTGGGTCCCTGGTCTATTTAAAACTATCCAATAAACCCTAATTGAGATTTTCAAAAATATTTGCCCATTATAACCATCCAAAATTATCCACTAAATCTCAACGGACATTATTAAAATTTCTAGCCAATCTCAATAATTAATTCGTGAACTTATCCAATATGATCTATTAAATATAATTTAAATTCAATAAAATTATCTTTATTTGATCCCTAACAACATCGAGTCGGGTTATTACATCCTAAAAGGGTAGCTAGTAAGGGTGAGCACCGTCGCATGCCGACAGTGGTGGTGAGGCTGGGAGGCGTGCGACAGCGCTGGGCTGAAGGAGAAGAGAATCGGGTGAGAGGGAAAGGGGCTTCTGTTGGGCTCAAGTGGAGAGGGAGGAGAGAGAGGGGAAATGGAAAGTGAGGGAGAAAGAGAGGGGGCTTGGATATTTAAAGCGTAAACATTAACTTAACTAAAAGCACTGAGAGGAATTAAGATAGAATATTATTTAAACTAAACTTTAGTTTATAAAATAATATTCTTTCATCATTAATTAAATGATGAAGTTTTACTAATTACTTTTAAGAGAATAAAATCATTAAATTAATTTAGAGTTTTCAACATAATTTAAATCTCATAATATTTTAAATAACTGAAATCATTTTAATAAAAATGATTTTCTACAATTATAATATTTTTGGAGTTTTTCAAAAATATTATAATTGCCTTATTTAAAATCAAGGTTAGTCAAATAACTCTGGGAACATCCCATTTTAAAAATACTTGTGACTTTAAAACACTGAGCTAGCTTTAGAAATCACATAATATTTTAAAAGACATGCCATCGAGGTTCGACATGCATATCGTGGCTCGCAGTCGTCAGAGAGAAGGGGCGGATTGTTACATCCTCCCATTCTTGTAATAAATCTCATCCTCAAAATTTGCTTGCGTTAGAAAGAATGAGGGGTTGTTACATACTATCCTCTCTTCCATTTAAAAAAAAAAAAAATTTGGGAAGTGTTGCCCCTTCTGTTCGTGCAAGTGGCAACGGTCCCAGGATGACAGGGTTGAGATTTGATAGGGCGCTAGCTGAGGCTATCAAACGGGAAGCCAAAAAGTTAAGGGGGCTATTCTCGTAGGTACCATAGTCGCTCTTTCCTTTGTCGCCTCCCTTGCTTCTTTTCATTCCTTATATACATTTTATGACTCAAGGGGTCGACCAACTAGCCACCATGATTGTTGAGGAGTGGGGGGATCTTGAGTAGGAGGCTTGGGTGCTTCGATCCCTGGCAATTCTCACCCGCTCTGAGGTCAAGAAGGCAAACTGAGAAGCCAAGGAGGCTATTTGTGAGAGGGGGGGCCATGGTGGAGATTGTCACATGGTTACAGGCCTCTTGTCAATGCCAAAGGCACGAGCTGAAGCAGCTTTGACAAGACGTCGCCTTCCTCAATGATGGCTTGCTCAAGCCTTGGGAAGCTGCGGGTTGGAACCATTTAGAGGCCAGGCTCGTTGAAGACAAGCATACTTGGTTTGCGGACAGCTGGAGAAAAGGGAGTCTGAGCTGGAAGAATTGAGGTCGTCTTGCGACACTCTGAGGCCTGAGAACAAGAGGATGGTCGACCAACATAGCTTGGATGCGAGGTCGTATACCTGGATACAAAGCAAGTATCTCAAGCTGACCAGGTTCATGGCGCGTTAAAGGGAGATCATAAATAAGCAGGACACTAGTATCCAGTCCCATGAGTCTGAATAGACTTTGGCTCGTAACACAATTTGCTCCTACGACTTGCAGATCCAAGATCGTGAACCCAGCTGGGAGGTTGCCTATGCATCTTTGGAAGATATATCAACCTAGATGTCACACGCCAAGGCGGTTCGTAACAAGGCCCAGGGTTATGGCTTCAAAGAGGGGCTCAAGTGATTGAAGGCCCATTTGTTGCAAAATCTCGGGGCCAACCTAAGGGCCCTTGACCTGTCCTCTCTCCGAACTGACCAAAAAGCCTTCCATTTCACCAAATCGTTGGGGAAAGATGTCATGCCTACTGTTTTTGGCAACTCTCCCCCACACTCTTAAATGTTTATATAGCTGTTTTC
>QEOW01000440.1:381-20665 GCA_003123825.1 Juglans hindsii | reverse complement strand
TTGTCAATGCCAAAGGCACGAGCTGAAGCAGCTTTGACAAGACGTCGCCTTCCTCAATGATGGCTTGCTCAAGCCTTGGGAAGCTGCGGGTTGGAACCATTTAGAGGCCAGGCTCGTTGAAGACAAGCATACTTGGTTTGCGGACAGCTGGAGAAAAGGGAGTCTGAGCTGGAAGAATTGAGGTCGTCTTGCGACACTCTGAGGCCTGAGAACAAGAGGATGGTCGACCAACATAGCTTGGATGCGAGGTCGTATACCTGGATACAAAGCAAGTATCTCAAGCTGACCAGGTTCATGGCGCGTTAAAGGGAGATCATAAATAAGCAGGACACTAGTATCCAGTCCCATGAGTCTGAATAGACTTTGGCTCGTAACACAATTTGCTCCTACGACTTGCAGATCCAAGATCGTGAACCCAGCTGGGAGGTTGCCTATGCATCTTTGGAAGATATATCAACCTAGATGTCACAAGCCAAGGCGGTTCGTAACAAGGCCCAGGGTTATGGCTTCAAAGAGGGGCTCAAGTGATTGAAGGCCCATTTGTTGCAAAATCTCGGGGCCAACCTAAGGGCCCTTGACCTGTCCTCTCTCCGAACTGACCAAAAAGCCTTCCATTTCACCAAATCGTTGGGGAAAGATGTCATGCCTACTGTTTTTGGCAACTCTCCCCCACACTCTTAAATGTTTATATAGCTGTTTTCTTTTTTCTTTTTTCTTTGGTATACTTTGACCTTTTAATGGAATGCAATCATATTTTGCTTGTTGTTCGTTTCCTCGCGTATTTTGACTTTTTATGGAATGCATATTTGGCTTGCTCTTCATTTCTGTGATGGTGCCCTGGGACTAGCATAGGACTTCGTCCCGACTTCTACGTCGCTGCGAGTCAGGGAACTCATGTGGCTTCTCGCGAAGGCCAGGGAACCAAATCGAGGGACTTGTCAACTTCTGCATCGCTGTGAGTCAAGGGACTCGAAGGGTTTCCCACAAGGATTGGGGAACCAAAATGAGGGACTTGGTCCCGACTTCTGCGTTGCGGTGAGTTAAGGGACTTGTATGGTTTTTCGCGAGGGTTAGGGAACCCAAGTCAAGGGACTTGGTCCTGACTTTTGCATCGTAGCGAGTCCTCAAGGGGTTTTTCGTGAGGGTCGGGGAACCAAAATTGAGGGACTTGGTCCAGACTTCTGCATTGCAGCGAGTCAAGGGACTCGTATGTTTTTCCGCAAGGGTTGAGGAACCGAAGTCGAGGGACTTGGTCTGGACTTCTGCGTTGCGGCTAGTCAAGGGACTCAAGGGGTTTCTAGTGAGGGTCGAGGAACCCAAATTGAGGGACTTGGTCCAGACTTCTTTGTCATGGCGAGTCAAGGGACTCACATGGTTTTTCGCGAGGGTTGGGGAACCCAAGTCGAGGGACAAGGTCTTAACTTCTGCATCGCGGTGATTCAAGTGACTCGTATGGTTTTCAGTGAGGGCCGAGAAACCCAAGTCAAGGGACATGGTCCTGACTTCCGCAGCGTGGCGAGTCAAAGGACTCGTATGGTTTTCCACATGGGTCGGGGAACCCAAGTTGAGGGACTTGGTCCCGACTTTTGCCACAGGCACACTTGGTCTTGATTCTACTCCGAAGGCACACTTCAGTGGGTTAAGCTTCATTTGGTACCACAACAGAACCGCGAATGTTTCCCGCAAGTCATCCAAGTGGCATTCAGGTTCCCTGATTTTGATGAGTAGGTCATTGATGTAGATTTCCATGTTATAGCCTATTTGTCCCTTAAACATTCGTTTGACTAAGCATTGATATGTCGCCCCTAGGTTTTTGAGCCTGAAGGGCATAACCCAGTAGCAATAAAGCCCTTGATCAATGATAAAGGCCATCTTCTCTTCGTTCTCGGGATTCATCAGGATTTGCTTGTATCCCGAGTACGCATCCATGAAGCTTAGTAGGCGGTGACCTAACTTCAAATGGACAATCCGGTTAATTTGGGGCAGGGGGAAGCTATCCTTTGGACATGCTTTATTCATGTCGGTAAAGTCAACAAACATCCTCTATTTTCCGTTTAGTTTTTTTATTAGCACCACGTTCGACAACTATTATGGATACTGTGTTTCACGAATGAATCAGGCCGCTAGGAGGTGATTAACCTCCTCAGTTATGGCGGCCGCCTTTTCATCTGGGTTCACACAGAGATGGTGTTCGATGATCGTGGTATCAATACCTAGAATTTCCTTGTGACTCTAGGTGAATACATCACGGTGCTCGGTAAGCAGTCTCTTCGTGGACTGCCTCATTGGGGTGTCCATCCTGGTGCCAATTCCCATGGTGCGCTCAGGTTTGCATATCTAGGTAGCTTTCCAGTTATGCCATCACCAAAAAGAGAACCAAAATCGTCCTATGTTGCCTGAGTCTTCTTCTGCATCTTTTTTCTCCTATTCTTCTTCTGATCCCGCTCCTCAGCCTCAAACTCAGCATCAACTTCAGCACGGATTTCATCGCATTCTTGTCGGCTCAGAGAACTTCCCCCACCTGAAAATTAGAGACAATTCAAAGCCGTGTTTGAAACAAGTCCTGATACGAACATATACATAGTTAAATTTAATACCAATTTTTCTTTTCCTCTCGTCAACTTTCTGAACCCCGAACGGGATAGTAAGAAATGCTAACGAGTTTAGAATAGAATGCAAACCTCTGGGGAAATCAGGGACTTCGTCTTCGAGTTGCAAGGCCAGCACTGCAGACTTAACAGCATCGTTTGAGCCCTTGGTTGTTTTGAACGGTTGCTTGGAAGCGTTGCCGAACTTGGAACCATCCATGATAGACTTGTTTTTCTTCTGGCCATCCCTAAAATTCTTCTTCACTCCCATATTTACCAAAATTTATGGCTCGAACTCCTTCGTTTATTGCCTGTGGCTCAAGAACTAAATGGTGAGTCTCGTCGTGCATTTTCTCAAGGAAAAAGAGGTCATTTTACCCATCAAACACATTAGAACCTCAAGAACAAAGAAGTAATTTTGATCATCAAACACAAACCTCAAGGACAAAAAAGTAATTTCTCTTTGCTCATCAAACGCAAACCTCAAGGACAAAAAAGTAACTTCTCTTTGCTCATCAAACACAAACCTCAAGGATACAAAAGGTAATTTCTCTTTGTTCATCAAACACGAACCTCAGGACAAAAATGTAGTTTCTCTCAGGTGATGAAGTCTTTTAAATAACGCATTTTCTCTAAGTTCAAAATACAGGGTAACTCAGGCCAAAAGGCTGAAACTTTTGGAAAGGATGATTGCACTAAACTGTGGTCGATGTTGGTAAAAGCGCACATAAGCACAAAGCACCAAGGCCAAAGCTGCTAAGCACTTTTAGAAAACACGTGCTTTTTTAGTGAGCTTAGAGTGCAAAAACAGCACTTTTTACTTCTTTGAAAAAAAAAATATATTATCTGTTTTAACTACTATTACTCTCCTGGACCTTTTTAATGTGGTCAATACCTAAATTTTGACACTTTAGAATTTCATTTTATTGCTTCTGTTAGCATATAATGTACATACAATTCGTGTGCTTTTTTTATCATTGCCTTTTGGGATATATTTTGAATCTTTGATTCAACTCTGTATCTTAGGAAAGGGTGATTGCAACATAATTTTGCCTCTGAAAAACAGAAACCCGATGGCCAGATGATTGGTTAATTCAAAATTCAACAAAACTAAGGACTGTGTAGTGTGTTTGTGTGTGACCGTATAGCGCAGCCACAGACACATCAAATTACAATGACAAATTCAGAAACGCAATGAGACACATAAAGATTGCTTCTTTAATTCAATTCAGCATACGCAGACCAGCCCATCATCAGCAGACTAAATTAGCAAGTCATAGACACACAATCAAGTTACAGAATTTAAAAAATTTGCAAGCTCTTTGACCAAATCACATAGAAAAAGTTATGGCTTTGTGCAACTAAACCAATTAAGACTGAATGAGAAGCCGTAGAAATAAACTTAACAAAAAGAACAAATGCCCAAGACTCATGTACCTCTGAAAGAGCAGTAATATTCAGTTCTCCCGAGCCATAAATAATGAAAGAAACTTTTCTGTCCTTGGGTGACTGAAAAAAGAAGAAGAGAAAAACAAAGAAAAAAAAAAGTCATGTCAGAGTCTTAGAATAACAGTAACGGAGAGAGTCGAGAGGCGGAGCTGAGAGAGAGAGAGAAGGGGGGGACCTTGAAACGAAGCGGTGGAACGAAGGCCTGGACGCTCGGAGTCGGCAGTCGGCAGAGACAAGGAGCTTTCAAGCTTGAGAGTTCGGAGTGGTTGTTGGCTGTTGGCCTCTATTATCAAACACAATTTACCGTTGACACCGCTATAGCGGTTTTTACAATAGAAGGTAGATGAGCAGCAGTCGGCCGAACTTGCTCTGGCTGTGGTTTTAGAGAGGGCTAAAGAATGAGCACCAGTCGGACGAACTTGCTGTTAGGTTTTGTGTAGGGGCGAGAATCGGCCGGTCCGGACCGGAAAAACCGACCGGACCTGCCAATTCGGTCCGGACGATCCCGGGTTCGTTCCGGTCCGGTCGGGTCTGAATTTCATAAGACTGAATAAATTTGATCCGATCTACGGTCCAATAGTTTTTTGGACCAGACCGAACCGAATTAAAATATATATATTTATAATTTATATATATTAAGTATATAATTTTTATTTGATCAATTAACCTAATCCTATTATTAACTCACAATTAAGTAATTATTAACTAATATTAATATTTATAATTTTATACTAATAGTAATATTTATAATTTTATAGTAATACTAATATTTAAACTAATGCAAGTATTATATTAATAGTCTAGAGTCTACTTCTAGACTCTAATATGGTATTAAAAAAAAATACTAATAGTCTAATATAGACTAAGACTATAGTTAATAGTTATAACTTATATTAAATCACTATAACTAATATTAGTATATTACTAACATATAGCTATACTATATTACTAATAGTCTAATAATAATACTATTAGTCTATTATATAGTTATAAGTTATATTAATCATGATTCATAATAACTAATCAATATAAGTATGTAGTATTAATGTATTATTATACAATATATAGTATTAGTAATAGTATCACTATATCATTATAATATATATATATATATATATTATATACACACACTATAAGAATAATAGATAATAATAATAGAAAAGAGATATGAAATAAACTTCTTCATTAAAAACATAATACTTACAAGGAGACTAATTCTCAAAGGAGTTGGAAGCTGAAGACATGAGGGAAAGAAAATTGAAAGATTTACAAAGTGAGGAGGACTGAAATAGAAATATTTGAGCGAAAGAGGAAGGGATTTCATATTAGAATTCTGAATGCTAGTATTATGTTTTTAATGAAGACCCTAAAAATCTTTGTAGTTGATTCTTATCTTTTATTTCATCTGAAAATTTATCAGCAAATTCTATTACTCTACTAATTGGTGTAATAGTTCCCTGATAGATTTCATGTCCGAGAAATTTAATTTTTTCTTGAAATAATTTTATTTTTGATGATGAAACGACTAATCCATTTTGTTTGATAATTTGAACAAAAGTATTTAAATGTTTCCAATGTTGTTCAATAGATGAAGAAAATATTAATACATCATCTATATAAACTATCGAAAAATGAGTGAAATGGGTAAATATCTCATTCATAATATTTTGAAATTCACTAGGAGTATTTTTTAATCCAAAAAGGCATAACGTTCCATTCAAAATGTCCAAAGGAAACTGTGAATGCTGTCTTATAACGGTTTTTTCAGTAATTTGGATTTGTCAAAAGTCACTTTTCATGTCAAATTTTGAAAATACTGTAACATTATATAAACGGGATAATAAATTTTTTTTATTAGGAATTGGGTATCTAATAAATTGTAATACCTTATTTAAAGGTTTATAATTTATGACCAGAGGAGAAACTCCTCTTTCTAATTCTGCTTGTTTTTTAACATAAAATGCAGCTCAACTCTATGGTGATTTACTTTTCCTTATTAATCATTTTGTTTTTAAATCATTAATTTCCTTTTTACAGTATTCTAATAATTCATTATTCATTTAGATAGGTCTAGTTTTGGTTGGAATATTTTTCTCAGAAAATTCTTTTTTATAGGGTAATTCAATTATATGTTGTTTTCTGTTCCAGAAATCATTAGGGAGGTTAGAGCATACTTCATTTTCAATTATAGTTTTGAAATTATCAATTTTTTAGGTTAATAATGAGTCTTTTAATTGTTTTTGAATTCTTTTATATTTTAATTCTTGTTTTAAGAAACTTATCTGGTTTTCTTTTCTTCTAATTCTATTTTTTGTTAGAAAATTAATTTCTCTAGTTAATAAGACTTCCTTTAAAGAGTTAATTTCTTTTGATACTAGATCCTAGAATCTTGATACACAGATTCGAAAAATTATTCCCGAAAATATTATTGATACACCAGTATATACTGTTAGCCATCCTGATAAAGCATCTACCTCTCATAATCCTGAAAAAGAACATTATTCTCCAACGTATTCACAAATAGTTAAAGATGTTGCTCAAATATATACTCTGAATAAAGAAGAATTTAAAATTAACAAGGATTATCTCAAACAAGATTATATAAAAGAAGAAAATAGTCGCAAAAGAATAATATTTTTCTTAACCTTTACAAAAATAGAAAGAGATTATATTCAAGAAAAATATTACGAGGATTTAGAAAAAATACAGATTAATATACATTTCTTTACGTGGTTTGAGATATATAAATCAAATCAATTATCTAACATAAACAAGACTATGAACCAATGGATTAAAGGAAAGAATAATCAAATTATTTATGAAGAATACCCCCTTTTGAAGTCATCAAGTTAATTACTCAAATTTGGGCTTCACCAATAAAAAAAAATAATATTACAAATACTGATTAAAATCTTGATAATATAATTCAATAAAACAATTATACAAATTTATATCTAAAAACCATGGGTAAAAAATTAGAAATAATTGAAACTCAAATATCTCCTATAAAACCCACTATTAAAGAAGTAAAATAAACCCCTTTACTTGTTCCCCATGAAATCTCATCTCATTTAAAAACTATTTTTTTCAAAAACAAAAATAATTTATTGGAACAAATCTATAGTAAATTAGAAAAACTAACTATTAGTAATACTACAACCACCTCAAAACAATCTCATATTAATGTATTAAGTAAGACAGATTCACCTGTAATATCTGACTTTGAAATTAGTAATATTGAAAACCAATTTAAAAATCTAGATCTACAAATAAACAAGATTAGAGGAGATCATGTTAATAGTTTTTTAGCCAGAGATTCTAAACATCATGTTTCTATTACTCGTAATTGGTATCTTAGGCCTACTCCACCGAATATGCAATTCGAGGAAAGGGAACATATAGTAAGATCTGCTTTCGTACCAAATGTATTATATGAATGGAATATAGACAGATTATTTGAGTATGAAATATTAAATCATTTCCAAGAAATGATTATGATTGCTAACGTCTATAAAAGTAACAGAAAAACTGATCATCAAGTAGCATATTATTGTCACAGGGTTTACTGGCCAATTAAAATGTTGGTTGGATCACTACCTTTCATATGAAGAAATGTCACGAATATTAACTGCATATAAATATGATGAAAACATGCAAGTCATTAAAACAGAAAATGATTTACCTTTAGAAAATTCTGTAAATACATTAATATATGCATTAACTAAATACTTTGTTGGTGATCCGGTTCAATTCAAAGAAAGAACTAGTGATTTATTGATTAATTTAAAATGCCCTCAATTATCTGCTTTCCGTTGGTATAAAGATGTATTTTTAACTAAATTATGATCAGATATAATTGCCAACAGCCATACTGGAATGAAAAGTTCATAACCAGACTTTCATATTACTTCGCCCAAAAGGTACGAGAATCATTGTTAAAATCAGATGGTACTATTGATTTTCATAATCTCACATATGGTGATATAATAAGTAATATTAATAGAATTAGATTAACTATGTGCAACGATTTAAGATTAAAAAAATAAATGGAGAAAGAAAAGAAATTTGCTAGAAAGGAATTAGATACTTTTTGTGAACAATTTAGTTATACCTCATTATTAGCCCCTTCAAGAAGACATAAAAAAGAAAAAAGAGTTTATAATAATTATTCTAATAAAAAACGAAAATACAAAAAATCCTATAAAAAGATAAAAGATAAACAAACATATAATAAGCCACTAAAAAATCTAAAAAGACTAAGGGCAGGTTTGGAGGGTAAGATGAGAATTTTATGTTTTGTTTTGTGTTTAAAATATTATGTTTTAATATGATTATTGTTTTGAGATTTGAAAAAGATGTATTGAAATTTGAAAAAGTTGAATTGTTTATTATATTTTGTATGGAAATTTGAAAAAAGTGTAATAATGAGATGAGATGAGAATTTTATGTTTTGTCTTGTGCCCCAAACCTGCCCTAATACAAAGAAAAAACAAATTGTTTGTTATAAATACGGAAAAGTTGGACATTATAAATTAAATTGTAAAGTCAAACAACAGATTAATGAATTAGTTATATCCGAAGCATTAAAAGACAAATTATTAGATATTTTTATAATACATTCAAGTGAAGAGGAAGATAGTTCTTCAGAAGAAGAAAAAATCTATCAATTAAAAGAATCAAGTTTTTCAGAACAATTTTTTGATAGTGAATCAGAGGAAGATGAAGTACAGATTTATAATTGTCTAAATAAGGATAATTGTATCTGTAACAAAATCATTAATGTACTTTCAAAACAAGAAGACATTATATTAGAGTTAATAGATAAAATTAGTAACACTCAAGAAAGAAAAGATTATTTAGAAAAGCTAAAAGATACTTTTAATAATCAAAACACTTCGATAACGTCATCCTCAACACCTTACAATTTTTCAGAAATAATAGAAAGATTTAAAACCGACAAACAGAAAATTACGATACAAGATATACAACAAGAAATCAATGAGACAAAACAAGAAATTAGAAACTTAAAAACATTCAATCTTAAATTAGAAGTTTAAAATGAACAATTAATACAAGAAATTATATTATTAAAAATAGAGAAAAAAAGAAAAAAATCTTCATGATAAAGAATGTAATATAGAACAAAGAGAATGTTCAACATTAGTTATAAAAGATGAAACAGACAATTTCATTAATATTCTTGATAAGATAAATTTTCAAAAATGGTATGTTGAAGTAACAGTTTCAATTAATCAAGAATTCTCTTTTACTACAATTGCCCTATTAGATACAGGAGCAGACATAAATTGTATACAAGAGGGATTAATACCTTCTAAATATTTTGAAAAAACAAAAGAAACATTATCCTAAGCCAATGGAACAAAATTAAATATAAATTATAAATTATCCAGTGCACATATCTCTAATAATGGAATTTGTTTTAAAGCAACATTCATTTTAGTAAAAAATATTAATACTAAAGTAATATTAGGAAATCTCTTCCTTACCCTACATTATCCTATTAGCAAATTATGATCCTCAGATTATGTGATTCCAAAAGATTATTACTTTTTTGATTAGTCAGCATAACAGACGAAAGTTGTCAGGAATATTATCTCCCCAGAAGATTATTATTCATGTCAGATTATTGTCCAGCAAAACAACAAATGATTTTGTACATACAAGCTTACGTGTCCTACCCTTCTTCTCTTCTGAACCCCTTTATATAGACACTAGAACAGTACAAAACAGTAATTCAGTATGAATCATGAGTATTATTAAAGTATTATTAATATTAATGTATAAGTCTATAGTATTAAATTAGTATTATTAATATTAATGTATTAAATTATTAATGTATTTGTATCACTATTAATATTGGTATAATCTATAGTTATTAGTTATTTAGTATAAAGCAAATTAAGCAATTATAAATATTTGTAATTAAGCAATTACAAATATTAAGTATAAAGCAAATTTAGTATAAAATAATAAAACAATAATAAACACTAAGAACTAAGAAGCCAAGGCTCAAGAAGTCAAAACGGCGTCATTTAGTATAAAACAGGACTTAAACGACGCCATTTAAGTCCAGGGGAGAATTTTGAAACTGAGTTCGTTTCACGCAACTCAATTTTTTTTAATAAACCGTCTGTTGAAAAGGCGCCGTTTGGGTCTAATTTCAATCCAAACGGCACTGTTTCAACATTAGGTCTGCTCCTTTGGTCGCCCCCTTCACTTCCCCAATTTGCCCCCTCCCCCAAAAGGCGATTTTGGGAAGTGGGAAAACCCTAACCCCTCTATCGCATCCCCCCTCCTCCAGCCCTTAGGACACCTTCCTCTATCGCGTATTTTGGTACTCTCTCTCTCTCTCTGGTTTTTATTTTCAATTTTGATGGTGTTGCTTGAGTGTTGATTTTGGTTTTTATTGTCGAATGGAAGTAGTATTAGAAGCACAATGGAAGTAGTGGTTGTATAGTTACATAGAAAAATGAAGACTTCTTGATTTTGATGGAGATTTCTTATTTTTTGTTTGAACATGGTAGTTGACGATGTAGGCTTTTAGTTGTAGCCATTACCTTTGCCATAGAAACTGGGATATGACTGCATATTGTAGGTTTATGCCTGGCATTAAAACTTTTTACAAGTTCTATTTAGCATAACTAAGTTATTTTAGTATATCTCAATTAATAAATTTAGTTATTCATGACCAAAAACTTTGGTGTTGCCGTGTTGGTGCTAGTTATTATAGAAAAACCTTTAACTAATTCATAACAGATTAAAACTTTAATTATAGACTAACACAGAGAGTATGTATTTAAAACCTTTAACTAATTCATGACACAAAAACAGAGCAGATTTAGGACACAAAAACACAAAGATTGTCACAAAAACCTTTAACTAATTCAGGATAAATTTAACACCTTGTAGGTTTGCCAATGTGTGCTTTACGTGCACGTGTTACTATGACTATGAGTGTGTGTGCGCACATGCTTTTACATGCACCAAGCTAATATTGTTTTCAATCCAGCATTTGCATTTGAAAGTAATGTTAGCTTTTGAAAGTAATGTCTAGCATTATCATCATTCATGCTTTTAAAAGTAATGCCCAGCATTATGGTTGCTTTTTTATAGTTTTATGACTTGTTTTATGGTTGATATTGTATGAAGTTGGAGTGAGGTTTGTGACTTTGTTGCATGGTTACTGTTTTTGTTGGTTGAAGTAGTTGTATTTTATTCGAAGCACAATGGAAGTTTGTAATTTTCAATTTATTTGATTTTAGATGAGTCTGTGACGGCCAAGTTTACAAAAATAAATTGTCCAATATATATATATACATACACAAACACACGATAGTTTAATTTTTTATACACAAACACACGGTATATTTTTCACACACAGAAAATATAACTCATATACAAAAAATATTTTCTCTAATTTTTTTGTTATTTTGTCTTGTTTATCCTAACTATTTTTTATAGATGAAGTCTTCTACAAATGATGTGCAAGAGTCAACACCAAACATACCTCCACCCCCACCTCCACCCCACCCCCATTCAATGTAAGTGATCAATCAATTGGTGGGTCACAAAGAGGTAGAGTTAGGTCTTTTGTTTGGGATCACTTTACAAAAATTTCAAAAGGTGATCCAAGTAAACCTAGGGCTGCATATAATTATTGTGGTGCTTTGTATACATGTGATACGAAGACCAATGGTACGAAAAACATGAAGTATCACATTGAGCACAATGTAAGAAATGTCCATTTAAGAAGACGGATAAATTTCAGATGACTCTAGGTTGGAAGGTGGAGGGAAGAAGTGGTAGTGGTAGTGGTAGTGGGGGACTTGTGCCTATTGCATTTAGTGTTGAGGCTTGCTAACAAGCCTTAGCAGAGATGATTATTCTTGATGAGTTACCCTTTAGGCATGCTGAACGGGAGAGTTTCAGGAAGTTTATGCTTGTGGTTTGCCTTAAATGGATAGGGATTCCATCCCATATGACGGTTGCCAAGGATTGCTTTAATTTGTTTTTAAAAGAAAAATAAAAGTTGAGAAATGCTTTTCGAGGGTAGCGAGTTTCTCTCACCACGGATACATAGATATCCGTGCAAAACCTAAACTATATGTGTCTTACAGCACACTTTATTGATGATGACTAAAAGTTACACAAAAGGATTTTTTTTCTTTTGTTTGGTTGAAAATCACAAGGGTGATACCCTTGGTAATGGCATAGAGATGTGTTTGCATGATTGAGGGCGAGAAAAAATACTTACACTCATACTCGATAATGCGAGTTCTAATAATGGAGCTGTTTCTTATTTGAAAAAAAAAAGTATAGGAGAGACGCGATCTTGGAACATGAATTCTTGCATGTTCGATGTTGTGCCCACATTTTGAACTTAATCGTTCGTGAGGGGTTAAAAGAATATGATGAGTCTATTGCGAAGGTGATCGGTGTTGTGAAGTATGTTAAATCCTCCCCTCAAAGGTGGAGTACATTTCAGAAATGTGTGGGGTTGGAAGATATTCAATCTAAAAGTCAAGTTTGCCTAGATGTACCGACTATGTGAAACTCCACCTATCTTATGTTGGAGAGGGCTTCAAAATTTAAAAGGGCTTTTGATCGGTTGGAGGAAGAAGATCCGTGCTTCCTTAGTAGTATTAGAATAATGATGATGATGATGTCGATGATGAAAATGTAGATCATGTGGTGAATACGAGAAAGTCAAAGAAGTTAGGGCCTCCCAATGCATCCGATTGAGTGAAGGTACAATTGTTTGTGAGGTTCCTTGCATTATTTCATGATGCAATTTTAAAATTCTCGGGGGATGAATATGTAACTTGTAATGTTTTTTTCTCGGAGTTGGTTATTATTAAAGATGCCATTAACATGGAATGTGAAGAACGAAATCCCGTGGTGGGATTAATGGCCACCAATATGAAGAGAAAGTTTGACAAGTATTGGGAGAACTTGAAAAATCAGAATATGTTGCTCTACGTTGGTGTTCTTCTTGATCATCGCTACAAGATGCGATACCTTGATTTTGGGTTGGAAAAAATGTATGCACATGATCATGCAAAAAAAATTGATTTCAGTTGGAAGGTGAAAAATGCATTTATCTGCACATATGAGGCATACAAAGAAAATGAAGAAAGGCATTCTCCTCAACGTACAAGTTCCCAACATGAAGATGTAGCTGCTTCAGCTGACAAGGTGGCTAGTAGAAAGGCAAAAATCATGGCTGAATTTAAGCAACAGTTGCAGTCAGAAGATAGTTTGGAAAGTAAGTCAGAGCTTGATAGATATCTAGCTGAAAGATGTGAGGATGGAGATGATAGTTTTGACCTTCTAATTTGGTGGAAGGTGATTTCAGTTAGATATCACGTACTTTCAAAGGTTGCACGCGATGTACTTGAAATACCGGTATCTACTGTGGCCTCTGAATCTACATTTAGCACTGCAGGTCGTGTACTTGACCCTTTTCGAAGTAGTTTAAATCCAATGAGTGTTGAGGGTCTTATATGTGCACAAAACTGGCTTTGTTCTCCTTCTACTCCAATAAGCCTTAGGACTTTAATGGATGAAGTGGAGGAATTTGAGAAATAGCTGGATATGGATATGTAATAAAATTACATTTGATATCTTTTGTGGTTTATTTTGTTTTATCTTCTATGTTATGTAACTTTATTTAACTTGTTTTGTTTTAAGTTTTTATGGATAGAACTTGTTGGGGACTCGAACTTTGCTGATTCTGTGAAGGGTCAAATTCAATGCCTACTGGCCCTACACCCAATGATGATTAAAGACTAAAGGGGTGAGAAGATTGTTGGTAAGCTAGGCTCTGATGATCTTTTTATGTGGGTTATGATTTATTAATCTGTCTATATTTGTTTAGTGGGATGCATGTGGGGATTGTGTTCCATGTGAAGTGTTTATTGTTAGCTGGATATTTGTCGTCTGTTCCTTTTTCACTCCCAAGTGTGGTGTTGAGGATCTGGTTTTGCATAATGCAACTTTAATATGAAAAATCTTGTCTATTTGCCATAAGATATATGGTTTGTAAGTTTTGGGTATTGACAATTTGACAAGTCATAAGAATTTTGGTTTTTGTTGTTTTTCATTTTGGGTCCTTGGTAACTTTTGCTTTATTGCATAAATTTGATTGTAGGGATTTCTTACATGGGAAGTGGGAACTTGAGCTCCAGTAGTTAAGCAGATATGAACATCACTCCTCTTTAAAAACTAGCTAGAATATCATTAACTAGTTTTACCCATTAAATGTTAAGTACTTAAGTTGTTAAGTTGTTAAGTTTTGGATTGTAATTTGTAATTTATAATTTATAATTTGTAATAACTTTTGTATTATTATTATTATTTAGTTTTTTAGATAGATTAGTTTTTTTTTATCATTATATTTTTCAAGATCAAGTATTTTTTTTAGTAGTTTTAGCTAAAAAATGTACAAAATTTGATGTGGTTGAAAATAATTGAAATTTGAAAAAAAAAATCAAATTTACATGGGCTGAATGGCCCATTTTAGGCATGTCCAGACTGACTGGACCAATCCTGGACTGGATTGGACCGGACCGAAATGGACCGGTCCTATACCTTACTAGGTCCGGTCTAGGGTGGAAAATTCTTGGACCGAATAGGTCCGGTCCGGTCCACAAATTCGCCCAAGACTGGACCGGATTGGATCGAGATTACCCCTAGTTTTGTGGGGTTTAGATATTTTTCTTTTTCTAAGGGGTTTAGGAATTTACGTTTAATTTTTTCCACCGAAAAAATGATAGGGTCCTCCGTGTCCCTTGTCACGTCATTTATGCTCCATATAAATAGCCCCTACTTGCTAGAAAATTTTTCGACAAAATTTCAATCTTAATATACGGGTTCCGCTAATGCCCTCTCATGTTGTGTCAGTATGGGTTAAGGGTTTAATGGTCCGGTTTGATTCGATTTTACCCTCTCTCTTTTTTTCATTTTTGATAGTGTATAATTTATTTCTATATTAGACTTAGATTATAATATTTTATTACATGTTATTATACTTGTGTTTAACTTATTTCTATACTTGATTATGTATGATAATAATATAATAATGTTTACATATACTAAACTATTAGTCTATTTATATTTGTAACGAGTCAAGAGCCTAATGGCCTGATAGCATATGACTCAGTTTCTCAAATGGAAAATCTGGGTTGGAAACCCCCCACTCCCTTGTATATAAAAAAATTATATTTGTAACAACCCAACCCAATATTATTAGGGATGAAATATGGATAATTTTATTAGGCCTAAATTAGATTTAATGGGTCATATTTTGATAAATATATGAATTATTATTTATTGAGATTGGCGAGGAATTTTAGTTAGGCTCATAGATCCAAAATTTTATTATAAGGCACGGTAAGGCTTAGTGGATGATTTTGGATGATACTAGGGGTCAATATTATTGGCAAACACAATTAAGATTTATCAGGTAATTATAATAGCCACGAGCCCAAAAATTTATTATGATGGATTATAGAATTTTATTAGACTCAGTATTTATGTTAAAGTCTAGTTAATATTATTATATTTGGATCAAGTGGACTCCTATTTAACTAATATTATGTCTACAAATTTATTTAAAGTCCAAAAATATATATTGGATGAAATGAGCTCATTTTTAAAATTTAAGATCGACTCATTAGATTTATTAACTAACTCAAATCATGAAAATTATAGGCAAATCCTATAATATAATTAGTTAAGCATACACGACTTAATTGATTTTAATAAGTACTTCCGTAGGCTCTCTTTTAAATTTTAAATATTTTAATAAAAATTGACTCTATTTATTTATAGAATCTTTTGTTTATTTATGGAATCTTTTATATCTAGCAATTCGTTAAGAATAAAATAATTTAAAATCAAAGTAAGTAGGACTTAGGTTCTCTAAGATTTCTAAAAATGACTTTACTCATAACCTTAGGAGAACGGGGCATTACAATTGTATCAAATCCCAGGTTGAAAGATTCTGCAGACTTTTCAAAGTAAAAGAGAATAAAATTTTTGCAAAGAAATAAGTTTTGACAAGGAAAATAAATTTTTTTACAAGCAGAAAAGATAGAGAAGAGATTTCTAGGCTAAAGTCTCTCTATGACTTGTCTTGCTCTGCAATAAGTATCTTGAATTGTTACTATTTTTTTTAATGAAAATTTTGAATGTTATTATGGTATTTTTAAAGACATGCATGTCAAAACGGCACCTACCATGTAAAAGGGATTTGGTGCTTAGTTAAGGAATGTTTTAAAGAATAAGATAGGAACAAAGGAAAACCAAATGGCTCAGAAATTTTATGGTTATGGCTACATGGTTGATTGAGGTAATTAGTAATGGATTAGTTATGGGTCCTAGGCAGGCCAAAGTTTAGAGATCATGCATGTATACTTCAAGATCACAAGAAAGCATATGAGACTAGGAAGTTTTGATTTTAGGATTGATGATGTTTCTTATTTATAGGCATTGATGGAAATGGTCTTATAAATTGTGGAATTCTATTTGAGGACATTAGGAATGTAGCTAGTAAGTTTTAGAGTTATTTCATATGTTATGTATGGTACATGATATTTTATAACCACTGGTGGAAAATATCTGATCTTCTATAGGTAACGTAATTTTATTGCCTAGCACGAGTTGTAAGGTTTAGGATCTGAATTATGGAGATAGTGCTACTTATTTGAAGTTACTATTTTGGTGGAGTTAAGATAAGGAATTGGGAGAAATTGTTATTAGGATTTAAACAAACCCATTGCTAAGGATTATGTTGTTAAGCTTGAATTGACATTCCAAAGTGTATGATTTTTTACACTAAGTACGCAAACTTGTACGTCTAAAGGATTAGGAGATTATGCAAGGTTTAGGAATGGATATCAGAGTGGCGCGATGGAAGCGTGGCGGATAAGTATAGGTCGTTTGGAGTCTAGCAAATTCCAATGATGGAATTTTTAAAAGGAGTGGAAATTCTAACAACCCGACCCAATATTATTAGGGATGAAACATAGATAATTTTATTGAGCCAAAATTAAATATAATGGGCCATATTTGGGTAAGCTCATAAACTATTATTTATTGAGGTTGGCGAGGAATTTTAATTAGGCCCAACTTCTGGAGTTTATGTACTCTATGTGTCTAATGTGGTGATTTGGGTTGAGACGTGAAATGATTTTGTGGATGAATATGGGGTGATTGAATATGTGGCTTGCAATACATGGGGTTTCTAGGGTTTATTGGGAGGTATATTTATTGATTCTGGTTCTCTTTACTAGCTCATTATATTTTATTCAAGCTGAGATGTGGTTATTCATGCCCAAAAGAAACAATCATGATTCTCGCTAACTTTATTGCACCCTTGGTCTAGCTAGTGTTTTGGTTAGATTGAGAATTTTTAATGAGTCACGTTTGTTATTATATGGCTCGTGTATGTCAACCTGCTTAATTAGATATATTAATATGTTGGTAATTGTGCTTAATGCAAAGATAGATTTCATATACCTTGGCAGAAGATTTTATTTGAGATTTCATTATGCCCTATTGTGTGATTGATGCAAAGATGTTAATTTTTTACTTAGAACAAGTCCATTTTTGGTGTATAAGTTGATGGGAAAAAGGGAATACTACACATCTTCAAGGCCCGCCAACACTGCTACATGCACTCGAGTATTGTTATCTTATCTGAAAGTCATGTTAATCATTTGAAATAATTCTTTTACAAATCATTAGTCGATATTATTTTAGGAAATATCAAGACCATTATTATATTGGTCGACGTATGGCTATATGTATAGTTACCATGGAAGTATGCCACCTATATTATTTCTACAATTTGCACCGCGTCCAAATGCCAACCCTTTTCTAAGGAGAAAAGAGGTTGCAACTTTGGTTTTGGAAGTTTTTATGTTTAAATGTGTGTTGAGGTTACATTTATAATTTGATATTGTAAATTGCAGAAATTGACGAGAGTACCGTTTGGACCACCAATTCCCTATCCGGGATGTTCACGTAATCCTACTCGATGTATCATGTCATTTGAAGCTTCTACTCGATGTATTTTGTAACTCATTGACAACATTCTTGTATGCATTTGTACTAAATATGTTATGGAGCATGAACAAGAAGTATGCAAGTGGATTTTTTGGGACAAATGTATTTACAAGTCAGGTACTCTAGTTTGCACATTAGAGCATAAATATTACAATTGAAAAAATTGAAAATATTGCTACATTGAAAACATAACAAGTCTGGTACACAGTTGGGTTGCATTGAAATCGTAACAAGACAACATACTACAAGATAAATATTACAGGTCACCAGTCTGGTACACAATTGGGCTATATTGAAAACACCAATAAACTTCACAAAGTTGATAAACCTATTAACAACATACACAAAAGGCCCTAACATATACCTAACCTTCAATTGATCTTGATCCTAGTAGACCACGTGAGATTAGAATCAAAGTCCTAAATATACACAGAGTAGCATGCATGCATGACTAATATCTTTAACTTGATTTTCAAGCTCATTTTGACAATTAATAAGTTTCAACACTCTTTTGGATCTCCTTCTCACTTTTTTGAATCCATTCCCTTCTATTTTGGAGTATTTCCTTTTAATAAATAAACTTTGGCATCAGCGATGAATGCATGATTATAACTTTAGAGGGGGCAAATATTTTGGATTGGAATAAATAGTTCAATTGAAAACTTTTAGGAACATTACTAACAAAATGATAATAATAAGATAAAAGTGATTAAAGAGAAATAAATAAAAAATAAATTCAAAACCTAAAGAAAATTGGCATTTCACAAAAATCATAACAACAAAAATTTTATCTAATGTTTTAATTAAAAAGTGTATACATAAAGTTTAAGCAAATAAAAAAAATTATGATTTAAAACCTTCATAAAATTTTAGAGAATATTAATGACCACAAATAAATATACTTTTATTTATCTTCTCCTATGTTTTAAATGTGTTTAAAAGTAAATATTATTTTTCTAATAAATCTTCCTAAGATTTGAAATTTTCTCTATCAAAATATTATCTGAAATAAAATTAAACGAAAAATAAGATATCTAAATATTAAATTTGAATAAGAATGGTCAAAGACTCAAAAGTTTATTTGAGATATTAAACTTTAAAAAAATTATACTTAGCTGCTCTACACCACACATTTGCTGCGGTAAAAATAAAAAAAAAGGTAAACAATGAAAATCTATATGAGTAGATTTGTAGTGTAAGACTGTTAAATGGAAAAAATGTAAACTTTAGTCCTTGTTCTTTTCAAGAAAAATGAAAAAACAAAAATTGCTGACACAGTAGTGTGCGCATGGGCTTGCAAACATATTTGTTTTCGGGATGGCTCTACAGCCACCGCTCCCAGCTCCTGCTGGGAGCTACCGTTAGTTATAGGATCATTTTTTTTTTTTTTTTACTTTTTCATATATGTATTTTTAACACTTTTAAATATTTTTAAAAAAATAAAAAAAATCACAATATTATTAAAAAATACTTCTTTAATTACTAAGTAAAAAAATAAAAAATAAAAAATAAAAATTCCAGCAAAAGCTACCAACAGTAGCCCCTAGCGAGAAAAGTATCAGTTCCCTTGTTTTCGTGGAAGTCCCAAATTTTAAACAAAATTGAGTTATACGAGAGAGCGGTATCCAACCATCCTTTTTCATCCAAACAATCTTACGTTTCGTGTTCGATGTTTTTGACTGTCCCGAACTGAAAGTCTGAAACCACCCAGTTTCGGGTGGATGGGATTACTCAGTTCCCAACTTCTCACCGGATTCATCTAAACAAAAACTCATGTATCGAAATACTGAATGTGCAATTTCTTGGGTCCATTTTAAATCAATAGTCTCTTTAATTAATTTAACAGCTTATCTACACATGACGAGCATCCATGGATCTATTCAAAAGAATCCTATTAAAAATTAGACACTCTAAAATAGAAAGTATTGTACTAAGACTCTCTCTATTATTGAAAACTCTCCATTTATTAAAATGCTCTCTTTAAATGATAAACATGGACTTTAGTCATCCAAATGTTTCTAATTGCGGTGTTTGGATGTGCAAGGTTTGTATACTTTTTTTGAAAAAGTGGATAAATTTAAGATTTACATGAAAAAATCATTTTTTTAATGGTAGATCCCACTTTTTACAAAAGAAGTATTCAAAACTTGTATACT